>JAKCPI010025656.1:0-16500 GCA_023213315.1 Euborellia annulipes | reverse complement strand
AAGGTGAAGAAAATAGACTTAATTCGGCCCAAAATAATTTATTACCAATGTCTACGTTTCGGGGACTAAACGTCACCCATCCTCAGGACCTTAAAATACAACACAACAACAAAACTTTATAAATAAGATAAACTTAAAAAGCACGATATTAAAGAAATACAAGAAAGAGAGGACAAGTACACTTACAAAGGTCGTAAAGTCTTTCGTGCCTCCAGCACTCGTGTAATAAATACAACAATAATTTGTTGTGTGAAATGATGGCTGTATTTTATATTAGGGTTCAGCTCACCATATAGCCAAATTACTTGCAAATTTTAACCACGAGCCACTCTGAGTCAATGCTAGGCATCTAGTAATGATTTTGCTATTTATTTTAATTTTAATTTAAGAACTAGGATTAAAGGTGGGGGGAGGGGGATTCCATAAATATTCTTCACAAACATATTGAAATAAACAATACATTCTAGTTACTTGTAAAATTAGTAAAAACAAAAAAAAAAAAAAAAAAAAATATAAATAAAAATTTAAAATAAACAAATTTAGATATAAAATAAAATAAAATAACCATCCCCCTCTCTCCGCACTCACCCACTTAATAAGACATTGTGATACACGGCATTGAGGTCTTGTGTGTCAGTGTGGTGGTTCACCAACTTATCCCTATTCGAGATGATGTAGCACATCTCAAGAATTTTTAGAATTTCACCATTTCTCTCCGTGACAACTATATCCGCGTTATCAAAATCAAACTCGTGGTCGAGCTCCACTGAGTGCTGGCATAGGGCCGTTTTTTCATCTTGTTTCCTTACATTATACCTGTGTTGGTCCAGACGCTTTCCGAAAAATTGTGTCGTTTTTCCAATGTAGCTACAGCGGGTCGTTTTCCGTCTTGACTTGCCAAATCGCAAGACAATCGGCGTGAAAGCCAAACCTACTAAACTTCTCTACGAGGTGTTGAGACCTATTTTATTTAAATATGGATATCGGCTAGGCAACGTCACCTTGTGTCTTGTAAGTTAACAGTAAAGTAGAAATGGATCCACTCTAAAATTGTTAATACTCTCTTTATCTAACTAGGAATAAAAAGAAATATGCTTCCATATGCAGTAGAGTCCCGGTAATCCGAACCTCGCTAATCTGAACTCTTTTTGCGTACGATTTTTTTTTTTTTTTTTGTTTTTACTAATTTTACAAGTAACTAGAATGTATTGTTTATTTCAATATGTTTGTGAAGAATATTTATGGAATCCCCCTCCCCCCACCTTTAGTCCTAGTTCTTAAATTAAAATTAAAATAAATAGCAAAATCATTACTAGATGCCTAGCATTGACTCAGAGTGGCTCGTGGTTAAAATTTGCAAGTAATTTGGCTATATGGTGAGCTGAACCCTAATATAAAATACAGCCATCATTTCACACAACAAATTATTGTTGTATTTATTACACGAGTGCTGGAGGCACGAAAGACTTTACGACCTTTGTAAGTGTACTTGTCCTCTCTTTCTTGTATTTCTTTAATATCGTGCTTTTTAAGTTTATCTTATTTATAAAGTTTTGTTGTTGTGTTGTATTTTAAGGTCCTGAGGATGGGTGACGTTTAGTCCCCGAAACGTAGACATTGGTAATAAATTATTTTGGGCCGAATTAAGTCTATTTTCTTCACCTTCCTGTAAATTAGACGGCCTTCCTCCATACGATTATATCATATACACTAGGGTGGACTTGTTCGTTTTTTTACCTTCTTCTCACCCCCAAAAAATATGCCACTGTTTGAAAAATATAGAAATATAAAATTTTAGCCCAAATGGAGGTGATTCAGGAGGTCGCTCACGAGGTCGCATTTTTTCTCTTTGGACACCTCTAATGCCATGTTTACTAACCCTGATTACAATAAACAAATTTGTATAACATTCTTTATCTATTTACCTTTCCAAAAAGCATTCTTGTGTGAAAATCAATTAAATATTAATGAAATTAGTATCAAAAAAGTTAGCAAAGTCACGTTTCAACCAAATATTGTATAAAATTTTTTTTTACATATCTACTAAACACTGCATTAGGGGTGTCTAAAAGAGAAAAAAATATGAAAAAATGGAATTTTTTAAACTTAAGACCTCGTGAGCGACCTCTAAATCCACTCCACATGGGCTAAAATTTTATATTTCTACGTTTTTCAAACAGTCGCATATTTTTAGAGGGTGAGACGGTAAAAAATCGAAAAAGTCTAAAATAAGAGCCACCCTAATAAACATTACATTCCAAACTATACACTTGACCAATCTTAACTTCAAATCTAAGCCCACTTTACTCTTTGCCGTTGTGATCCTTGCCCTTATTCCTCCTCCGCTCTTCCACCCTTGCGTTACTTCAGTACCTAAATATTATATTTATACCTTTCTACTTCCTCTAATCTCTCACCATCTTCACTCTCAAAATCTTAGAGAAGCAGAAATATTTGTTATAGTTGAAATTTTAGTTTTTTTTTTTATTAAAGTTTGTTTAATGCGAGCTTCTTGCTTCCATTACTAGTCAAATAGATTTTGAAAATTATTTCGTGTATTATTTAACAAAAATAAAACTCTCTAAACCACCAAATTTTAATTCTATTCTACATTATTATAATTATCTTTTTTTGTTTCAGATGAGTGAGAATGAAGTATTAGATCTGAGTCTTCCTGTGAGCGCTATTGACACCAAAAGGAATTCAAGTCCTTACAAGAAATGGTGAAAGTGAGTATTTATATAATTGAAGAAAAATTATAGTTTATTTTTTTATTACAAAATAGAATAAGGGATTTTATCTTTAAGCTTTGAGAGGGGGAATTACCTCTCGCATCATCCGACCTTTTCCCCGAAAAAAATATTTTCTGACTACGACCCTGGTCATGATAATGGGAGAGCACCCTCGCCCATGGCTTATTAAAATAATTGGACCTGCACCTGTATTTTTACTTCCATAATTAGATTAAAAATACCAAGTAATTAATATAAATAATTTTATTTTCAGCTTCTGGCTGGAAGCCAACCTCTGAAACTGTGAAATTAGTGAAGGCCCATGGAACTCAACAACCAACACTTGATGAAATTACCAATCGCGTTTTTGAGGAATTACTTCAAGGAAAAGCGGATTCCAAAACAGCATTCGACCAGCGTTCTGCAAAAGTAATTAGTTTTATAATTTCCATACATGCATGCGGGATAAAAACTTATCGTTTTTATTGATTTCACTCATATCCCCAGATATTTTGGCAAGACATAAGTGCAAATTTAAATAGTTACAGAAATATTTGAGGTAAGATGATTGAGGAAAGCAAACAGAATTTTATTTGTGAAAATATTTATTTAATCTATAGTCGATCGATTTCGTCACGAGGACATCTCAGGCCAGCGTTATTAAAGTATGATACATATATATTTATCAATTGATGGAATTTTTATCATAGCGACACAAATCAAGAGTAAAAACAAAAACATTTCTCTACTCTTGATTTGTGTCGATCTAATTCTCTTACAATTTCATTTTATACTATGATCAAAATTCCATCAATTGATCAATATATATGTATTATACTTTAATAACTCTGGCCTGACGATGTCCACGTGACGAAATCGATCAACTATATTTTAAATAAATATTTTCACAAATAAAATTCTGTTTGCTTTCCTTAATCATCTTACCTCAAATTGACAATGGCAACAGAAATAGAGCAATATATTCGACTTATAGATACAAAAATAGGCCTACTTTTGTTTTTTCGGGTGTATGAATTAATAAATATTTAATTGTATAAATTTCGCGGCTCACATACTCGATATATATAATTTCTTAAATATTATATAATTTTTTATTTATTAATTTTGTTGGTAGTTGACCTCTCTAAAAACTATTTTATCATTTAAGAATGACAAATGAAATATGTGCTAGTCGGGCAAAGTAATATGAGTGAGATTTAAAAAGCGGTTGTTAGTTTTCTTAAAATTTCTTTAATTCCTCTATTGAATCTTTAGAATATTTAATATCGATAACTAATAATTGTTCATCCATAAGATAATATTTTTTTTATTATTATACAAGGCCTCCATCCTCCTCCCAGTGATGGAATTGACAAAATTTGCGGCCTTATAAATACACGGAAATAAATACATAATAATTTACTCAGCTTTGGGACTGATATCTATTAGATCTATAAATATCTGCGCACCATCAATAAATAAATTTGCCTTAAATTTCGTCATAGTATTGAACATTGTTAATAATAATTTCCCAGGTGCACATATGACTGAAAGGCAATGCAGCTAGAAAAAGAATGATGTTTCTGAAGAAGTCATTAATATTCCGAAACATTGACTTATAGCGGATTCGATCTAAATAAATTAGCCTGATAATTATCTCCAAGTTTGTCTTAACAACCTTCTCAAACATATTATTCACCAGGCGGTTCCCCACCTTCATCTTATTATATCTATTTAATTCCTCTATCCAATAAATCAAAATATTATTCAACTATTAGTTTTTGAAGGTTCAACCACAACAAATCTAAATATTCTCATCTGAAATGTAAATTGTAATCATTTCCTAATGTAATCCATCTTTATAATTTATAATTATTCTTTTTTTTTTTTTAGTCTGAAGATTGGGGTTCCGAACATTCATCAGGAATTTTTGGAAGATTTTTAAGGCGAGATTCTACTATGTTTGAAAAACTAAGGGTAAATATATATTTTATTTTAATTTTTTTTTGGTTCACAATTTAATGAAATGAAGATATAACAGACTCCTTTTCGACATACCGGGACTAAAAGTCACCTATCATCACGGACAAGTTGTTGAAAAAATTTATTTCTTTGTCTCGTTTAATTCTTCTAGTTTGAAAAAAGTATTGAAAAATTTATTGAATATTGTGCCTAACTGGTAGTGAACATCCGGATGAATGTATTCAGGCACGATATTCCGTAATTTTAAAAATATACTCTTATGCAAACAATAACAATGAAAAAGACAAAGAATTATCTTGGCTTTTAGTCCCCGAAATGTTGATAACATGTGGATAAAAGAAATTTATCTGCCAATAAAATCAAGGTTTATATTATATTAAGAAATAATTTTTTTTTAGGAATCCCGATTTAAAGAAAAGAAACATGGTAGCCAGCCACTTCTAGAAGGATCTGATTCAAAAACTAATAATTCTTGCCCTCAAACAAAAGCTGCTCAACTTTTAATGGGAAAATGGGCTGCGAAAGCCAAGGGACGATCAGAGAGTGATGGTAGGTCATGAAATTTTATTAATATCTTACTAGCCCTCAGGCTAACCTTCTATACCGAGGGTCGCGGGTTCGGACACCAGGAGAGAATGATTTTATTTGGATACCACATGGCTTAAATAAGAATGCCTGGACTCAAATATATATATATATATATATATATTATTAATACGAGTATCGTTAAAAGTCTTAAATGGCCTAAGTTGCCGAAAAGACTGTGTGAATGTGTGTGTGGGCAGGGCCGTCTTAAGAAATTCGGCGCCCGTGGGCTACTAGAAATAACGCGCCCCTCTTCCTAAGAAAATACACAGAATGGCAAATGGGAGCGGGGTGTCCGGAAAAAGTTATACAAAAGTGTCAGAACTAGAAAAATCTATTTATTTCTTTTATACTAAACAAAAATAAAATTTAATTAAATCAAAAAACATTTAAGAAGAAAAACATACCTTGATCTAAACAAATGTAACTTATATATTTATTTTCCGAGCTTTTTCTCTGGCAAACTGATCAATAATATCACTAGTATTTAAATTATCAAAGAAATCTCTCTCAATGGATAAAATACTTAAATCATTGAGTTTGCTCTATCCCAAAGAAGATCGTAAGTAATTTTTTATTCTTTTGATTGCTAAAAATGATCTTTCGCCACTGCAGTTTGTAGTGGCGTTACTTAAAAATATGCGCAGTGCTGTGGTTACGTTTGGAAATGTAGATTCAATTTTTAACTCGATTATTGTCTTTAAACTTAGTTCTGCGGTAGATATATTTTCGGTATTTTCCAAAAATGAATTTTTATAAACCTAAAAAATAAATGACTAATAACTAAATAACCAATAAGAACAAAAAAAATATAGATATTGCCGCCCCCAAAAGGCTTGCGCCCTGGGGCTATAGCCCATTTAGCCCTGTGGTTAGGGCCCCCCTGTGTGTGGGTGTGAAAAAAATATCTTACTTTTTTTTTTTTTTAAACACATTTTTCTCATTCACCCTCACACCCGAACACACATTCACACAGTCTTTTCGGCAGCTTAGGCCATATAATATAAGACTCTGACGATATCCGTAATTTTATGAAAATATCTATTAGGGGTCCATTCCATTCCAGTCTATTTAAGCTACTTGTATCCAAATGGCTTAAATAAAATCATCGGACTGCCTGGGTAAGAACCCGCGACGTTCGGTATAGAAGGTAGGCACGCTACCAACTACACCAAGCCCGGTGGCTATCTTACTATTAAAATAATATATGAATAAAATAATAGTTATAACAATGTCACTTTGCTGGTTTGGTTGAGTGAATCCGTTTGAGCCATCAACATTATAAATTCCACAAATTAAATTGACTTTTCGAGTCTTATCAAGGCTTTTGATTATAATACTAATTCATTACATATATCTGAAAATTTTCAAAAAATATAATATTTTTTTCATTTTATTTTTAGAATTATATGAAGGCCTTAAAAGAGCGCAAAGAAGCCGTTTAGAAGATCAAAGAGGAACTGAAATTAATTTCGAGCTTCCTGATTTTCTGAAGGTAACTAACAAAAATATTTTTCAAATAAAATAATACTTTTTTTGATGAATGTTAATTGTTTTACTTTAAGTAATTGAATAGTAGAACGTGGCTATAGTTAATATGTTGATTAGGGAAGAGAATGCAGCCATTAACACAGGGGATCAGTGATTTTGTTCACCGAGTACTTGAAGCTAATCCTGGGTAGCACTGGTTCCAAAAATGCCATCAGTTTTGCCCGAATCGAAAAAAACTGTAAAAGTACATCAGTTAAGTACTAGTACTTTTTGGCCGATTTTGTTAGCTTATATTCACGTTCCAGGGGGGGGGGGGATGCCTAGCTTAAATATAAAATTTAAACCCCGTAGCTCAATTCCTTCGTGCTTTAAATTGAACACAGACAGACAGACCATGTTCCAAAAACCACTTTTTTGATTCAGGGGATCTCAAAACGTGTATATCCATCAAAATCTCGAATTCGAATTTTTGACATGAATCCAGTACTTTCTCTCTCTATACATATGTATATTAACATGAAGGAATTGAGCTATAAGCTCAAAATTTTATATTTAAGTTAAACACCCCCTGGAGCGTGAAAATAAGCTTTTAAACAAAATCGGCGAAAAAGTACTAGTACTTTACTGATGTACTTTTCCAGTTTTTTTCAATTTTCTCAAAATTCGCTCTAACGATTTTGATTAAAATTCAAAAGTCAATAATTTTTTAGATGCTTTTTAAAATGTACTAGGTATATTCTCATTTTGCTCTCAAAATTTACTCTTGTACTTCATAGAAAAGATAGCAGAAATGGTTGCCATGGTAATAAAATATAAATTTTTTTTTTTTTTTTTTTTTTTTTTTTTTTTTAAACATTCACACTTTTTTCTCATTCACACTCACATTCACACACTCATTTACACAGTCTTCTCGGCAACTTAGGCCATTTAAGACTTTAAACGATATCCGTTAATGAGTATTATACATATTGGGGTCCAGGCATTTTTATTTAAGTCATTTGGTATCCAAATGCCTTAAATAAAATTATCGGACTGCCTGGGGTCCGAACCCGCGACGTTCGGTATAGAAGGTAGACACGCTACCAACTACTCCAAGCCCCGTGGGCAAAATATAAATTTATTTCTCTGTTTATATAATTTTATATCATGAATTCTAATATATCGGCGGAAACTAAACATATGCCAACACAAAAAATCTGGTTCGACCAGACACACCAGATTGTTTTTTTTTTTTTTTTTTAATTAAAAAAATATATCCGTCAAAATCTAGATATCGAATTTTTGATATGAATCCCAATAATTTCTCAACATATATATGGGTCATTCCATGCCAAATCGACAAATTTTTTTCCTGACCCCCGCGGATTTCGCTGAAAATTTCCTATCTTTTTTCTACCCCTTAAAAGACATTTTTGAGAATTTTTTCAAATTTTTTTACCCAACTAAAAAAAAGTTATGGATTTTTGAAAAAAAAAAAAACGCTCTTTTTTTTTCAAATAACGATAACTTATTTTAAAATTGAAATTTCGGAACCCCGCAAGGTTGTAAAATTTTGTTTTTTAATGTAGTTTTCAGAAAAAAATACAAAAATTATTTCAGGAGTCCGCATATATGAAATATTTCAGTTTTTTTGAAAAAACCCTAATTTTAAATAGACCAAATTTTAAATAGACTAAAAATTGTGTTTTTTTCAGTAAAGTACGAGACTGAAAAAAACACAATTTTTAGTATGATGACTTAAAATTTTCGAATAAAATATCATTTTTCAACTTCTAAAGTTTCACGAGAAAGCTGAAAAAATTTCATAAAAAAGTTACGTAAAAAATAAACCAAATTTCAAAAAAAAAATTTTTATAACCAAAAAAAAAAAATATAAGCAATCGTAGGCACATCTTGAAATTAGGGGGGATAATTGTAGAATTAGTTGAAGTTTTTTTTGAGTTAAAAAAAAAATAAAAAAAAAATGGTCTATTTAAAATTAGGTTTTTTTCAAAAAAACTGAAATATTTCATATATGCGGGCTCCTGAAATAATTTTTGTATTTTTTTCTGAAAACTACATTAAAAAACAAAATTTTTACAACCTTGCGGGTTCCGAAATTTCAATTTTAAAATAAGTTATCGTTATTTGAAAAAAAGAGCGTTTTTTTTTTTTTTCAAAAATCCATAACTTTTTTTTAGTTGGGTAAAAAAATTTGAAAAAATTCTCAATAATGTCTTTTAAGAGGTAGAAAAAAGATAGGAAATTTTCAGCGAAATCCGCGGGGATCAGGAAAAAAATTTGTCGATTTGGCATGGAATGACCCATATATAGGCCTGTGTATAGCTAAGAGAAAGTAAAAATAAAATTCAACAATCACTCGTTCGTGAATGCTCGTATTTATTCGGGTTGATTCGGTTTATTCAGTGGAGGGGGTGAGCGCCATCTTGTCTATAGCAAGCATCCTAACTTGCCCACTCAATGAGTGTCATGGCGTCCATACATTAACAATGTGCATTGTCCTCGTCGTCCACCGTCACATTGAAGATGCTCCATCCTGTCCCATACTCAGATGGTGTTCCTTGATTGCTCCTTTGCTCAAACATCTTTAATTTGAGGTATTTTGGGTTTTTAATCTTTTTATTTATAAAGAAAAAGAGAATTGCATCTTTATTATAAAGAGAGAGAGTCTTTATTATAAAGAGAGAGAGTTAGAATTGTATTTAATAATCTCTCTTTCTCTGTCTCTATAATAGAGAGAGAATTATATATTTATATTAAATTCTCTCTCCATCTCTCTTAACATAAAAAGACAAAAAAAAGGCAATCTTTTCTAGAAATAATAATCGTTTATGGCCCTTCTGATTAATAGAATATATCAATATACAGTCGACTTTCGTAATTCGAATTTTTCGATAATCGCAAAATGTTTGTATTAGTATTATTTTATAAAATGAGTGAAGGGGAGGGAGGCGTCATTTTTTTACTTTTTTTTTTAAACATTCACACTTTTGTCTCATTCACACTCACACTCACACACACATTCACACAGTCTTTTTCGGCAACTTAGGCCATTTAAGACTTTAGACGATAACCGTTGTAATATATATTATCTATTGTGGGTACAGGCATTTCTATTTAAGCCATCTGGTATCCAAATGGCTTAAATAAAATCATCGGACTGCCTGGGCCCGAACCCGCGACGTTTGGTATAGGAGGTAGGCACGCTCAGAGGCGTACCGAGGCAGTTGGGGGCCTGGGGCGGCACTAGAAGAGGGGGCCTTATATTGAATTTTTTTTTTGGGGGGGGGCTGCTCATCATTAAATATCCCTCTTCTCCATACATAAAAATATTTTTAAAATACCGTATATTCCTGAACCCCAAGGGTCCCGGGGCCTCTCGAAGAGAAATTTTCATTAAATTTTGTTTTTACTTGTGCCCTGAGGGCCCCAGGGCCTCTCAAAGATATTTTAACTAAGTTTTTCGGTTTTTATTTTTGCCCTGAGGGCCCCGGGGTTTTCAAAGAGAAATTTTCATTAAATTTTGATTTTTTAACTAAATTTTTCGGTTTTATTTTTGCCCTGAGGGCCCCAGGGCTTCTCAAAGAGAAATTTTCATTAAATTTTGATATTTTAACTAAACTTTAGGTTTTATTTGAGCCCTGAGGGCCCCAGGGCTTCTCAAAGAGAAATTTTCATTAAATTTTGATATTTTAACTAAATTTTAGGTTTTATTTGAGCCCTGAGGGCCCCGGGGCTTCTCAAAGAGAAATTTTCATTAAATTTTGATTTTTTAACTAAATTTTAGGTTTTATTTGAGCCCTGAGGGCCCCGGGGCCTCTCAAAGAGAAATCTTCATTAAACTTTGTTTTTACTTGTGCCCTGAGGGCCCCGGGGCTTCTCAAAGAGAAATTTTCATTAAATTTGATATTTTAACTAAATTTTTCGGTTTTTTTTTTAGCCCTGAGGGCCCCGGGGCCCCGGGGCTTCTCAAAGAGAAATTTTCATTAAATTTTGATTTTTTAACTAAATTTTTCGATTTTTACTTGAGCCCTGAGGGCCCCGGGGCTTCTCAAAGAGAAATTTTCATTAAATTTTGATTTTTTAACTAAATTTTTCGATTTTTATTTGAGCCCTGAGGGCCCCGGGGCCTCTCAAAGAGAAATCTTCATTAAACTTTGTTTTTACTTGTGCCCTGAGGGCCCCGGGGCTTCTCAAAGATAAATTTTCATTAAATTTGATATTTTAACTAAATTTTTCGGTTTTTTTTTTAGCCCTGAGGGCCCCGGGGCTTCTCAAAGAAATTTTCATTAAATTTTGATTTTTTAACTAAATTTTTCGATTTTTACTTGAGCCCTGAGGGCCCCGGGGCCTCAAAAAGAGAAATTTTCATTAAATTTTGATTTTTTTAACTAAATTTTTCGATTTTTACTTGAGCCCTGAGGGCCCCGGGGCCTCAAAAAGAGAAATTTTCATTAAATTTTGATTTTTTAACTAAATTTTAGGTTTTATTTGAGCCCTGAGGGCCCCGGGGCCTCTCAAAGAGAAATCTTCATTAAACTTTGTTTTTACTTGTGCCCTGAGGGCCCCGGGGCTTCTCAAAGAGAAATTTTCATTAAATTTGATATTTTAACTAAATTTTTCGGTTTTTTTTTAGCTCCTGAGGGCCCCGGGGCCCCGGGGCTTCTCAAAGAGAAATTTTCATTAAATTTTGATTTTTTAACTAAATTTTTCGATTTTTACTTGAGCCCTGAGGGCCCCGGGGCTTCTCAAAGAGAAATTTTCATTAAATTTTGATTTTTTAACTAAATTTTTCGATTTTTACTTGAGCCCTGAGGGCCCCGGGGCCTCTCAAAGAGAAATTTTCATTAAATTTTGATTTTTTAACTAAATTTTTCGATTTTTACTTGAGCCCTGAGGGCCCCGGGGCCTCAAAAAGAGAAATTTTCGTTAAATTTTTTTTTTATAAATATATGGGGGCCTATGCCGGCTCGGGGCCTGGGGCGGACCGCCCCCCCCGCCCCCCCTCGGTACGCCACTGGGCACGCTACCTACTACGCCACACCCGGGGGCAGGGAGGCGTCATATGATTAAATATTTTTAAGGGAGGTGTGGTAACATAAAGTTTAGAAACCACTGCTTTAGGCTATAAAGCATGGGCGTACCCAGGATCAAATCTAGGGGGGGGGGCATGGTCAGATCATGGTCGTCCAGGGGGGGGGGCCGATCATTGTCGTCCAGATTGTGACATAGCCATTTTTTATATAGAGAGTTAAAGCCTTCGAATTAAAGGCCTAAAAACCCTCGAGTCCTAACAAAAAGAATCATTCTTCGTCGCCATCCACCAATTTTGTTTCGTTTCATCACTTTATAAACATTTAATTTTTTTTTGTTGCTTCCAGGGGGGCAGCTGCCCCCTGCCCCTCGCTAGGTACGCCCATGCTATAAAGCATATGAAATGAATGCAAGCCATTTTTCTCAGAAACAATTAAAGACAGAAAAAAAAAATATTTTCTATTTTTATTATATTGATCAAATTAATAAAAAAAAAAAAAAAAATGAATGAGAAAAAAGTGTGAATGTTTAAAAAAAAAAAAAAATTCTAAAGCCTCCTACTTTATACCTACTTTTCCATTTTCTACAAACATAATACTAAGAAACTCTTTCTCTTCTAGGATAAAGAAAATACTCCTGGCCAGTTGAGTAAAAAACTTGGTAAACTACGCTCAACATTTTATGCCTCGGAACCGGCCGCACTTGTCAGTGCCACTGACGTCTGTGAATCAGTACCCAACAGTGATGATTCCACATCATCAGCATCAGTTCTTGATCAGAGTTTCTCTTCGACGGGTACCAGTATCGACGGTCTTCCACAACCACCACCATCGCCGCAACCGATGCAACAATCCTCTTGCACGGGAACAACGGCAACAAACTCAACTACGTGTACGACGTCAACAACTACGCCGCCTCCATTGCCACCCAAGCCGAAACACTTGCCACCTGCCCCTGGGAAACACTCCTGGCGGCCTCCAGCTGTCCGTAAGGTCGTCTACCTCGACGCTCCCAATAGCAGCTTTGTGTGATTTAAAATTTAAACGGTAATTTTTATAATTAAATGTATATTTACTAATTAATACTTTTTTCATCAAAAAGAAAAAAAAAATATTTTTTTTAAATTTACAACTTTTAGAATCAAATTCTTAAATATTATATTTAATATAATTATCCGAAAATTGTTATATCTATTTAAAATAAAAAATTATATTTTTAGACAAGATATTTATATTCCACTGTTATTTAATTTTATATAAAACAAAAGAAAAAGTACGAAGAAAAATGTATAAATAATTAATTAATTAATCCAGACAGTATTAAAAATAATATAAAATTTTGAATATTGTATTAAATACAAATCAGAGACTTTTTCAATACTCTTTGTTGAGTCTTGCAATAGATGCTCTCTCAAAAAAAATTGTACAATCAACGCTACAGTCATCGGTCTCTTTAAAATATTTTTAATTTATACCATTTATTTGAAATATATACTCCGTAAAAACAATTTATATGCCTGAAGCTTCAATATAAAATAGATTCTTTTAACTAAATTTACCCTATCTTTGGAAAAAATAATATTTGAATTATTTTAGTACATCTAAATATTATCAATACATATATTGTTTGATTTTAAATTTACAAATTTGTGTAAATAAATATTAAAAATCGAATAATTTAATTTATCAAAAAAATTGATTTTAATGGACTTTTTATGTTATAAACATATTTTTAATTAGAAATTTTGTTTCTTTTAATGTCCGTCATTCTGTATTTAACTCCGACAAACAAACAACAAATACATGATTTTTGATTGACAGTATTTATTGCAAAACTAGATTTTTTTTTAAATAAAATAAAAGAAAAAAAAAAAAAAAAAATAAGTAAAATCCTAAATAACATATTCAAATATTTATATTTTATAGATAAACATTTTACTAAATTATAATTAATCATAATTATTAACTTTTGCCTTTTTTTAATTGTTAAAAATATATTTAAAAGTAAAGAAAAAATAACTTGAATTTTTTTTTTCACTTTTAATCTTTTTTTATCAAATCCTTCCCGGTTACCTTTATTAATCTTTGTCATTCCTTTGTTTCAAAGGTCCTTTCCATGCCTCCTATTTTACAATATTTTTGGAAAAAACAAGTTAAATTTCAAGATGTTGATATTTAAGGATCCTAATAGAAAGCTCAAGCTGGATTTTTTTCTCTACAAACTACTACTAAAGGAATAAAGGTACGAAAACATTCTCATATAACATATTTTCATTCTAAATATAATGAATTTGTAGATTCAAATATTAACCGAAATACGGCCGGTCAAATTAGTCAAAATTTTACATTTCGAGAAAATTTATCTTAATTTGACTGGCCGTATCTCGGTTTATATTGGGTCTACAAATTCGTTTGATGTACCAAAATTTAGTAATTTTTCCTCCCCCCCCCCCCCCCCCCCCCCCAGAGAGCCCCACAACAAGAAAAACAAACCTAGCCCCCAAAAAATTTGTAAAAATTTTCTCCCCGAAAATTTTTAAGAAAAGTGGTAACTACAGGACTATTCGTTTATTCGGATATTTTTTACATTTCGAGAAAATTTGTCCAACTTTGTCCGGCCGTATCTCGGTCAGTATTGAGTCTACGAATTGGTTTTATGTACCAAACTTTAGCAAATATAATGCTCTACAGCTTTGTATGGTGCTATGGTTCACTATGGTTCGCTTTTTCAAAATTTTAACCCCGATGAGGCACGGGTTAACATTATCTAATTTAGCCAAGACTTTGCCATTATCATTTTCTATCCAAAAGACAACTTTTAGGAGGTTCGGCCGAAAGAAATGAAAAAACTTTGTTTTTTGCAATCACCCTAATATACACGTTTTGAAGTCCCCCGAGTCCAAAAAAGTGGTTTTCGCAACATGGTCTGTGTGTGTCTATGAACAAAATATCTCAAGGACGAAAAGAGCTAGAAGGTTGAAATTTTATAAAGCTTATATATATATTTTTTTTTTATTTAAACACTCACTTTTTTCCCACTCACACTCACATTCACACCAAGGGCGGATACAAGGGGGAGAGTAAAGGGGGTAATTACCCCCCCCCCCCCCGAGATTCGAAAAAATTCCTTTTTTCGCAAAAAAATTTATTTTTAATGTAAAATTTTTAAAATTAATACTTAAAAATTTGATGTGTATTTATATTCTGGTAAACAAGTACAGAATGCGCTTTTAAATTACCGAAATTAAAAAAAAAATAGTGTGCTGTGCGACGAGTCACACCAGATTACCCCCCCCCCCCCCGAGAAACACCTCTGGATCCGCCCTTGATTCACACATACATGCACACAGTCTTTTCGGCAATTTAGGCCATTTAAGACTTTAAACGATACTCGTATTTATAATATAGGTCTATTTATTTGGGGTCCAGGCATTTTATTTGGTATCTAAATGGCTTAAATAAAATCCTCTGATTGCCTGGGATCTAAACCCGCGACCCTCGGTATAGAGGTGTGATCGAGTGACCTGTTGCAATGAAAGCACACCGAAGACCTTGATAAGCTAGCTGGTGATACCATGTTCGATTTTGGGGGGGTCCACCATCAATATAAATCGAACAATTCATTAGTTAAAATGTAAAATTACAATGACTAACCTAACGAAGCTTTTACATTTTATCTCATTCATTAACTATGTCTCGAAATATAAGGAAAAAAAATAAATAGAATATCAATATAATTTAGCTCTGCAATATTCGGGGTTCTTCCATTATAACAGGCCAGCGGGCCCTCGACCACACCTTCAGTAGCAATGTCCCAGATGAGCTGGAGATCTAGGGTTTGATATCCGGGAGTCTGCCATTGAGCCCACCCAACAAAATAATTTTGCAAACCTCGATAGATGATACCATTCTTAGCTCGGTTAATTCGGGGTCCCTAAAAATTCGACTGAGTCATGTATTTTAAAAAAAAAAAAAAAAAAAAATTAAATTACATTCATTATTTATTCATGATTCACTGATATTGGATACCCTTAAAAACATATCTCTTGAAGAGGAAAATTTTTTATGTGATTTAAAACCAATTCAAAACATGCTCATGTCTCTTTTTTCTCATTTTAATAATTGAATGACATAGTTCTAATCTTCAGTGATTTTCATCCCTTTGGGCAATCGAGAGTTCAATCAATGCGAGTGGACTGGTGACGTCACACACACGCGAGATGACGCAATCAGTTTCTTGGAACTGCGGCTGCTGCAAGGCAGGCCGCCAAGGCCAGACAGATTTCTCTATTGAAAAGACAAAGATGATTTCTTCGCTAGGAAATTGATTATCAATCAGTTAATTTTTTTTTTTTTTTTTACAATATTATTATTTCATTTATTTATTATTAAAGTCGAATTATGTCAAAGATATTTTTAAGTTATTTTGAAACAACAAGAAGGAATATTTTCATTTCCTTATATGATGAAATAATATATTGGCCTACAAGCTATTCCTAAAATTCATTTAATGTTTTTTATAAAAATGAAATGAGCGATCAAAATTAATATGATAATCAATTTTGGGGGCCCCTTAATTCGATGGGGCCCTAGGCGCGCGCCTAGTGCACCTTGCTTATGATCCGCCCCGATAACGATATCATCTGTCAGTAAGCCGTTCAACTTAGGAGTCGATC
>JAKCPI010025655.1:0-18505 GCA_023213315.1 Euborellia annulipes | reverse complement strand
TGTATACAAAATTTGGTTGAGTTTGGTCCAAGAGCAAGAATTTTCATATTTTGACCCCCCCCCCTTTTTGGGTGGTTTTTGGGGGAATTTTTTTAAACAAAAGTTGTCAGAAATCACATCCCCTACAACTTTGCTCATTATAAAATTTGCCGTAGAGTTAATAGTTTAGGAGTTATTTGATAATTTTCATTCGTGCCCCCCCCCCCAAACCCCCTTTTGGGGTCAAAATATCAAAACGTTATATAGCTAAAAACGTAAGTTAGAAGACATCTGATACAAATATGAAATTTCATAATAATCCCTTCAGCCGTTTTGACGTGAATCGTGAGCAACTTTTCGCGGAAACCACGGAAACATACAGACAGACAGATACAGACAGGAATTTTGTTGAGGGTGTTTTCGTTCATAACTTTGCTTGAAACGTGTGCAACCAAAATTTGGCGTGATTTGGACCAATGTACAGACAAAACCTTAATTTTATATATATAGATATTAATCTCCCATTACAGACCTATTGCATGTATGTTAGATGCTTGCCAAAAATCAACATTTATATACCTACATCACTAATCAAATTACGATAATATTGAAACAAAAATGTTAGTGGCTAACTTGAAAAACTGGGTTAAATTTTATAAATCTGTAATTTTTGGCTCTTTCTCTCAAAAGGTTGCAGACCCCGGTCTAAATCATAACATTACAGGTGTGTTTACAAATAAAGTGGTTGAAGTGGCTTTTTTTATATAACTTGGAAACAAATCTTATTTAATTTTATGTTTTTATTTCAGATCCTATACGATTATTTTTTTTATTATTATTTTCCTATTTATTTTTTTATAATGTTTATCAATATGAACGAATGTGGGCAAATTGGTGTACGAGTAAACAAATATACACATAATATGTAGACCATTAGAAAGCTAGAAATGCAAAAACTGGGTGCGGGGTGGGGTGGATGTGGGAGGTGCAGGGGGTGGGGTGCAGTTGTGGGGGTCCGGGGGTGGGAGGCGCGGTGGGGTGGGGCGGGTGGGGGTGCAGTGGTGGGGGCGAGGTGTGTGGTTTCGGGGGGGGGGGGTCAGGGGTTACCGTGCATCGCTCGGTGGCTCCAGGTACTTATTTAAAAAGATGCAACACCTATAATTCGACTATCATTTATTTTTAAAATGGAAAAGGGGGGTATTTCAGAGTGTGTAAGGATCTATGAAAATATTACCTTGGGATGGTAAAATGTGTGAAATTGAATGAGCTGATTGGCTGTCAAAAGCAGCCCCCTTTGGGCTCTAATTAAAATTGATCGGAAATTTAATTGATTTGACTGTTGCGGTCTCAGATTGCCGGTGAAGGGAATCAACCGACTTTCGAGAACAAAGGTGAAAGGAGATTTGCACGGGGAGTCAATCATGGAGGGGTTGTTAGCTGTAGGCGGCCGCATCGACAGCCGGAAAGGACCCCCAAATATAACGAGAGACGACAGGTCCCTCAAGTAATCTATTAGCATGCGTCTCATTAACACCCGAGCTCCATGTCAACCAAGCCCCCCGGCCCCCCTGGGGTACATATTGACCGCTTGACAATATGCCATGTGTGGTTTACCTTTCCAAATTCATTTGCATATCTATTCTAGAACGCGCATATCCAATCAATGGAAATATTCAAATGACTAAATACGAATTACAATAAAATCCCTAGAAAAATAACACTTTTCATTAAAATCTGAATTTTTAATATGCATCGTTCAATCGACGACAGCAGGGGCAAAATAAATCCATTTCCCAAAATATCGGCCCAAAATAAAAGTTGTTTAATAATCAAGGTATTTACATTTACGTTATCATTCAATTCAGAATGTTGGAAATTTCTTTTAACATCGAATTATCAATAAACTAGAACAGAAAATTCCGAATGTACCATGCTATGCTAGCAGAAATTCAACTAACCTGGGACACAATTTTGACTTTTCCAATCCCAAAATTTTAGATAAAGAGCGGAATTTAGAAAAAAAAGATTAATTTTAGAAATGATCGAAATTTTAAACAACAAAAATTCAATTAACAAAAGGTCAGATATGGACTGTTTTTCTAATATTTATCAAAAAATTTTTAGAAAAAAATAATTTTAGAAAAATATTTATATTTTTTATAAATATTATATTATATATAGGGGAAACATATATAAATAAGCTGACGTGTTCTGATGTGGCCATCCACTGACTTTACCATACAACCTGGCCCCTCACTTACACTAATATTTAATATAAGTGACCTAGAATCCTTAACTCCATAGTAAATCAATATTTACTTACAATATTTATTTACTCTTATCTTTAATTACTGCCCTTGCACCAACACCACAATCTCTACTAATTATTAATATTTAATAAAATGTTATAATCATCCAGGGGAGGGGGGTTGGTTTGCATTTTTAAACTCCTAGGGGCAAACTGATTATGTATACAAAATTTGGTTGAGTTTGGTAAATGGCCAACATTTTCATTTTTTGACCCCCCCCCCCTCCCCCATTTTGGGCGGTTAGTTTTTGCATTTTTAGACTTCTGGGGACCCACTGATTATGTATACAAAATTTGGTTGAGTTTGGTAAATGGCCAAGATTTTCATTTTTTGACCCCCCCCCCTCCCCCCCCCATTTTGGGCGGTTAGTTTTTGCATTTTTAGACTTCTGGGGACCCACTGATTATGTATACAAAATTTGGTTGAGTTTGGTAAATGGCCAAGATTTTCATTTTTTGACCCCCCCCTCCCCCCATTTTGGGCGGTTAGTTTTTGCATTTTTAGACTTCTGGGGACCCACTGATTATGTATACAAAATTTGGTTGAGTTTGGTAAATGGCCAAGATTTTCATTTTTTGACCCCCCCCCCCCCCCCCCCCCCCCATTTTGGGCGGTTAGTTTTTGCATTTTTAGACTTCTGGGGGCCCACTGATTATGTATACAAAATTTGGTTGAGTTTGGTCAAATGGCCAAGATTTTCATTTTTTAACCCCCCCCCCCCATTTTGGGCGGTTAGTTTTTGCATTTTTAGACTTCTGGGGGCCCACTGATTATGTATACAAAATTTGGTTGAGTTTGGTAAAGGGCCAAGATTTTCATTTTTTGACCCCCCCCCCCCCCATTTTGGGCGGTTAGTTTTTGCATTTTTAGACTTCTGAGGGCCCACTGATTATGTATACAAAATTTGGTTGAGTTTGCTCCAAATGACCTAGATTTTTAATTTTTAACCCCCCCTCCACCCCTTAATTTTTGGTCGATATGCACCAAAATCTAATCAGCTCTTAATCTCAATGAACCAAAACTACGTGTGAAATTTGGTTTCGATATTCACACTAGTTTTTGAGCTAGCTCGTCCACAAAAATTTGGTAACGGCACACTAACTAACAGACATTGACAAAACAATTATTATCTAGAAAAATATAATTTTTTCGATGTTCACTTATTAGAGCTTTTTTTGTAAGAGCTGAAATGCCATGGTTTTCGCTCAATTTTTTTAATTTAAATAGTTTTAAGCCGTTTTTTTGAGATATTTTGAAAAAAATATGAAGCGAAAAAACACTCATGAACGATTACAATACTTGACCATACCCTGTATGGTAAGAGTAAAAAAGCATGCAAAATCACTAAAAAAACTTGGCTAAGATGTCAGGTAACATGGGCTCAAAAGAAGAATAATAATAGTTCAGTCGGGAAATGAAAACCGCACCACCTTTTTTGAAGTCGGTTCACAAAGTACTAATTCAAGTTCTTGAAAAAGTGCTTTGCTTTTTTCCTTATAAATTGCCCAAAACAATTCTCTAATAATAACCATCTAGAGAGAATTCTCGTTTCATTAATAATATACTTATTAAATGAACCTATATTATTGGCTCGAATTTCCTGAAATAACATAAATAAATAGAATCGTATTTGATTTCATTCGTTTATTTTTACATACTCGATGTTGATATTTAATGTATGAGAATTGGATAACGTTTACATTTCAATTCTTGGTCGGCGTTTAGATCGTTTAAGGAAATATATGATCATCCATCCATCATGGCTACTGGCTATGGAACATTGGGTCGAAAATTTCCTCTCTAATCTTGGCATATTCCACGGTGCAAGGATATGGGATTTACCCAAAAAACTTTCGCCAAAAATATCTAAATTTTTATCTATAATAATCTGGATATACTTAGGATCTATATGGCGGTAATAGCCCATTCTGATTCTGGTCTCTGTATTTTTATTGAAGTCGACATTAAGGTATTTATTCGATGATGTAATTATGTGGTCCTTTTAAATCTTAAATATGATATCACTGAGATATGTTGAACTCTGGTTTAAGATAAATCAATGCAAAATATACCGAGTGAGTTTCTCACCATATACCTTGTGACAGTCTTATAACCCAAAAAACAGTGCATTAAATAAAAAAAAAGTTTCAAATAAAGTTTATTTATATCGAGAGAAAACTAAACTACGCTATTGTTTATCGACCTAGAACAAGCTTTCAAGGGTATTTCAAAGGTCAAGTTCTGTTTTTTAAATGGAACCCTATATTTTTCAATACGTCTACTTAATCTACAAAAAAAAAAAAAAAAACTGAACAACTTTCATAAGAACTATCTATTTTTTATACGACATCAAATTAACAAAATACATGAATCAATTAGATCTCAAAAAAAATCTTAATAATTATTAAATAATAAATTATTAATTATTAAATAATTATTAATTAACAATTATTTAACTTAATTATCAAATAATAATGATCAAATATTTAATTATTAAATAAATAATCATTAAATCGAAAAGTCATAAAAATGAAAATAAGTTTTAATTGAAAAGTTTTTGTTTTGCCGAGAGTAGCAGAGTTGTTGATTCACAAAGAGAAACAAAGGGGTTGTCCTCTGCTTGATGCTTGATAAATAAACATACATACATATATATATGGATTATATATCTGTGTCCCTTCAAAATATACAGGAAACATGGGTTCTTGGCCCTCCTTTGGTCTGGTGCCCTGGCGGGCAGCGTCTCGGTCCAAAAAAATTTTATTCCTCTTAAAAAACCACGCTCCAAATGTATACCCGCAAACTACCGAAAATACATCGTCTCTTAAAAGTTTCCCCTCTTTAATTTTTGAGTGGCGAGGGGGGGGGAACAATTATCAATATATTTAATGTTTCTTAATTTAAAAAGAATTGGAGTCTTTCATTTCAAAATTCGAATATATATATATTTCAAATTTGCCTGGTTAATGAAAATCGATTGGAGCCATCACTTTAAAATCAGAGCTGAGGATTATATTTCAAATTTGCCTCGTTAATTAATATATATTTAATGTTTCTTAATTTAAAATCTATTGGTGTTTTTTCAATTTCATTCGAGTTCAAATGAATACAATATTATCTCGACACAAAGTCTAAATCAAAAATATATATTCTACGTTAGATTTTTGACCCTTCGATTATTATTGGTAACCATTGCTCGAAGACATGGAGGAATCGACTTAAAATCAAAAATAACGATCGATTCTTATCTAATACTTGAGGAATAACCTTATTGCATTCCATTTTTGATGTTTTGACTATTAATGGCAGCCTCTACTGAAAACGTGGAAGAATCGACTTAAAATCAAAAAGACTAAATTCTTTTATGGCAAACAACTCAAGCTTGACATGGATTACCACTTGTTTGCATCAATGGGTCACGCTCTTGCTGAGCAGCGCTTTGGTTCGTTCGAAGATGTCAAAAAATGGCTCGAAAGGGGAAATTTTTTACTGGCGTGGTATTCACAAATTTCTCAAAAGATGGGTAAAATGTATAACAAGCGAAGGAGCATACTTTGAATCAAGCACTTTTTATCAATCTTCCGAATTTAACATGTTTATTCAGAAAAAAATCCCCATTTCATACTTGTACACCTGGTATTTAATTTATTTTTACATTATTACGTTTAATATATAATTTTCTATTTTAGGATAAGGCTGCAACAATGATGTTATGTATAGTTGGTCTGATGTTTACTGTGAAGAGTCTTTATTTAGGCCTTAATAAAAACCGCTTGAAAACACTGGTGAAGAAAGCAGATTCAGCTATCGAAGTTCTCGCTAATTTACATGATGACAAGTATTTTGTTTGTTGTTTTATTTTTTTAATGATGAAATTCGAATGAGACTAGTAGCTTTGTTTAGATATTATCTTTGAAAAATATCAAATTTGAATTTGTCCATATATGTATAAGCCTAACAGGTAAAAAGCCCGCCTTCGGCTATAGTTACCGAAGGCCATTAAAATAAAGTAAAAATAATAATAATAATAATAATAATAATAATAAAGAAATAATTAACAAAGGATCTCAAAAATAATTAAAATTTGATTATAATTGTGAATAATTTATTTTTACAAGTATTTTTCTAAATTATCTTCCAGGTTATTATGTCTACGGTCACTTAAAATTGAATTATACGATGATAAGGAGCGCTCCACATTCTCAGATATAATGGGGGCAAATTTAAAGGAATTTTGTATATATATTTCTTCATTTTTTTCGTTCTTTCTATAAAAATTTACTTTTAGAAAATCTGTCACAAAATAGGAAATATTTGACAAAAAACCCTTCAAATATTCAATTTTATGCAATATCCTTCAAATATGTATTCGTCAACATCACTTGTATCTAATGTTGTATTAGGTTGTTTCAAAAGTTTTGTCCGTTTTAATGTCATGTGTTTTTGTAGCTCCATATCTCAATAAATATTTATTCTACTGTGTCGTGGTATATACTGATCGATAGAGAATTTTGTACTCTATACATTGATGCTGTTCATTTTTTTCCAAATTTTAATTTTTTTGCCTCTTTTCAGGTTATTACTATATGATGTCGTTAAGCGATTTTCGGCCAATTTTTCTCTACGAATTCAAATTGAACCAAAGCGCTGCCGAAACAGCCCGAAAAATTAACCAGGCATTTGGCAATGATAGTGTTAATGAACGCACTGTTCGACGTTGGTTTGCGAAATTTCGTTCCGGAGATTTTAGCCTCGAAGATGAGCCCCGAAGTGGTCGACCTAGAGTAATCCAGGACGAGGATTTGAGGACCCTGGTGGAGACTGACCCATCACAAACGGTGCGTGGGATGGCGGAAGAACTGGGCGTCAGCTCCCATGCGGTTTTTGATGGTTTAAAACGTATTGAGCGTCGAAGTTCTGCCTCACCCACCATACTCCCCAGACCTCTCGCCAACCGACTACCATCTTTTCAAGCACTTCGATAACTTTCTCACCGGTAGAACCTTCGCCAATCAGGACCAGGCAAAAACGGCCTTCGTCGACTTCATCGAATCCCGAGCACCCAATTTTTATGCCGACGGAATTAATAGACTTGTGTTACGTTGGCAAAAGTGCACTGATTCAAATGGCGCTTATTTCGATTAAATTGAATAAGTATTCACTGAGATATTACAGTTTAAAGTAGACTCATAAAAACGGACAAAACTTTTGAAACAACCTAATATATTGTATTCTATGATATACTACTCTTACTTAGATTATCAATAATCAATTAGAATTGAAATAATTCTTTTTTTTTAGGGATGCTGTGAAATTGAATACCATTCTTTCTATATGGGAGAAAAAAATCCGAATAATTGTCCTTATCTGGGCAAATTATTTTATTTTTCTGGAGTGCATTGGGCGTTTCATCCCTTGATTCGGGAGGGATTCTACTTCATTAGCTTTGATAATTACACTTTGTGGTAAGCACTAGGGAATTTTTGATTACCTCAGATATTAAACTCTAATTATAAATACAATTCTCTAGGTCTAGCGGGGAGGAACAATTTCCATTATATGCCTGGTTTCCCGTAGTAGATAAAGTAGGGTATTATAAATAAATTATGAAGTAGAATAATGGAGTGCAAAAAAAATCGACCCGTCAATAAAAACTTTATTAAATAGTAAATCATTTTTAATTTTTTTACAAGGAACCCAAGTATTCTCTTAATACCTTAGACGCAATTCAGAGGCGAGCTATCAGACTGATAGGCGATCCTACATTAACTGACACTCTCGACTCCCTAGCCCATCGTAGATCTGTCTCCGCCCTTTCCCTTTTTTATAGATATTACCATGGCTTTTGTTCTGACGAAATTAAATCGATAATCCCACCAAGGGCTTCATTTGCGCGAAATACACGATTTTCTAAAACTCAACACCCCTACGCGCTTAAACTGGATACTAATCGAACAAACGCATTCGCCAATTCATTTATCCCTATGACATCTAGAGACTGGAACTCTCTTCCCCCGACCGTCTTTCCAGCAACTTATAACCTTCAATCTTTCAAGACCAGCATCCACAGATACCTTCGACTGCTACCCAATCCCTAAATCTCCCCTTATCTTCACGTTACAAGGGTCCACCACGGACTACAGAGGTTGTACCTTCTTGGTGCAACTTCTTCTTGTATCAGTATCATTATAAAAAAAAAAAAAGTATTGAAATTATTGCTTATTGCAAGTGTAATTGCCACTTGTTGTTGACTTAGCCCTTGATTAATTAGGCACACAATTTGAACTGCTTGAACTTCAGAAATATCCATTTTGTATATTTTATCTTTCTATCAATGATGCTTAATTCAAAATTATTCATTTTATTGATATTTCAAATGGAATTTGATCTTTTATTAAAACTTTATTTAAATTAAAGTGATATTGAAAAAGTATGATAATTTGTAATTGTATCTTTTAATTTAATTTTACTTATTTTTTTTTTTATAAAATTCAAAAATTATCAACAATATTTATTGAATATGTTAGTTTAAGAGTTAATGGAACAAATTATATGAATATTTGTAAAAATTTTAAAAATAATTTGCTATTTAATAAAGTTTTTATTGGTGGGTCGATTTTTTTGCACCAAGGTATATATCTAGAGGCGACTGTGGGTCAGTGGCTAGAGTGTTGGGTCGCTGACTCGGAGATCGCTGGTTCGAGACCGAGTCTCGGCAGATAGATATTTGCAGTCGCCTCCTCTTGGAAAGTAATGGCAACCTACCAAGAGTATAATTGCCAAGTGACCTCTCCAAATTAGCCGTTCGGAACCGGCGTTAAAAAGTAGGTCCCGTATATCTGTGTAAAAACAACTAAACACACTCAGCACAGGTATATGTGGAGAGGCGCCGACACCCGTTTCGGGTATGGCACTCGAAGAAGAAGAATACATTCATTAGCTAAATTTTGTTAAAACTAAGAAAATGAATATTCAAAGTTCGAGAACATGGTAGTTGCCATGGAAACTCCAATTACAATTAATTATTTACTTACATAAAAACCGGGTGAGTTTTTTATCTTGAGACAGTCTTATAACTCAAAAACAGTGCATTATATGAAAAAAGTTTCAAATAAAAGTTTATTTATATCAGGGGGGAAACTAAACTACGCTATTGTTTGTCGACCTAGAACAAGCTTTCAAGGGTATTTCGAGGTCAAGTTCTGTTTTTTAAATGGAAACCTATATGTTTCTGTACATATTCTTAATCTAGAAAAAAAAACTGAACAACTTTCATTAGAACTATTTTTTTATACGACATCAAATAAAAAAAAATATTAAATCAATTAGATCTCAAAAAAAATCCTAATAATTATTTTTAACAATCATTCAACTTAATTATCAAATAATAATGATCAAATATTTAATTATTAAATAAATAATTTAATAATAATTAATAATTTAAAATTTTGCGACACTGTTCTGAGACATTCCAGAGTGTATCGCAAGTCTTCTGGATGAATTCCAGTTCCAATTTCGTTATTTTGGCCTTTTAAGTTTCTTCGTAGCCTTTACATTTCTTTTTTTTTTTAAATAGATTTACAACACGATAAAATGAAGCTCCTGAGGGCAAAATTATTAAATTATTAATTATTATTAAATTATTTATTTAATAATTAAATATTTGATCATTATTATTTGATAATTAAGTTGAATGATTGTTAAAAATAATTATTAGGATTTTTTTTGAGATCTAATTGATTTAATATTTTTTTTTATTTGATGTCGTATAAAAAAATAGTTCTAATGAAAGTTGTTCAGTTTTTTTTCTAGATTAAGAATATGTACAGAAACATATAGGTTTCCATTTAAAAAACAGAACTTGACCTCGAAATACCCTTGAAAGCTTGTTCTAGGTCGACAAACAATAGCGTAGTTTAGTTTCCCCCCCTTGATATAAATAAATAAAAATTATTTTTTAGATGAAATCTCTTGCGTATGAAATCATCTATATTATGGAAATCCTTAGTTCGATTTGGTTTGGTTCCGTTTTTGGAATTCTTGGGTGTTTGACAATATCCTTCATTATGCTGACTTACGCCCTTTAACACGGCTCGAGAATGCTAAGGAAAAGTCTAAATTCCAGAGATGATCTTCTCCGTTGGATCAAAGGTCATCAAGCAATACTTGAGTAAGAGCTCGCTTAGTGTATTGTTTTTTATTTTTAAGAGTGTTTCAAGTTAAAATTGATCACCTCCTGTTATCGCGTAAGAAAAGTAATCCATACATAGAATTGAAGCCGACTTAAATTTCTTTTGGCCGAATTACTTTGATCAAGTTAATCAACATTTTTCATAGCTATAAATCGAGTATCCTAAAAATAATTAATAGTTTGGGTAATCTACTATTATTAAGGTAGTTGTTCCGCCAAATGCGTTTTCTTAGGATTTTTCTGAAATTTAGATATATTATTATTTAAATACTTCTGCATCGATTGGTGGCAAAACGAAATTTATGAACAATACAGTTCCGGAGATATTTAATTTCAAAAATCGAGTTTTTCGGGCTCTTTAGCATTGCACTATACGGGATATCGGAAAATTTACATACATATTTAATTATAATTAAGAAACCCTTCTTACCATTTTTATAAAAAACTAAACCAACATTAAACAATAACCAATACATATTTTAAGACAATTTTGATTCATAGTTACAACACAGTTTCTGAGATAATAATGAATAAATAATGAAAAATGTATATAAAAAAATTCTCACTAAAAATATTTTGGCAACAGCGCATTTATTTAACCAGCGAAAGAGAGAGTAGAAAGTGGAAAGCGCGCGTGCGCTAGATTTTTCAAAATTATAATTTTCATAAGATGTAACGTAGGCGTTGATTACATTTGTTAAAAAATAACAAAACGATTTTTATAGAAATTTTTGAAAACATTATTATTTTTATTATTATTAGTTTACTCTTTAAAGTAGGTATAAGCTTAATTTTTTACTTTATCCAATGCAAAGCATGGGTAAAGTATTGTAATCGCTCTCGGGGCAAGCGTGGCTTCAAAGGGTCCTCAGGTAAAGACTACGGAACCCATGGACTCAATTAAAGTCACAAATTGTAGTATTCAATTAGGTTGAATTTTAGCACGTGACGGTTTTGCCAAAAATTACATGGGGTCTCGTCGAGAGGCCAAAAAGTGCGATTTTTTCATTTAGTGCGTGCGGATGTATGTATGTATGTATGGATGGATGTATGTTATCGTTTTTTTGGCCCACGATTTTTTCCACACCGTTGCACCGATTGAAATGAAATTGAAAACCTACCATTAGTTTAACAAAATGAAGCGCTGATTAGTTTTTGGTACATATCGGCCCACAAACATTAGTACTTTATTTCAGTACTTTTTTAGTTTTTTCTAAATATCTTGAAAATGACTTAACCAATTTTGATGAAATTTAATATCCTAATTAAGTACCTTGGGGACCACAAAAAAGGTTAAATAAAGTTTTTAGTAAAATTATATTTTAAAGTACTTTACTCTAGAGTAAGAGAGTACTTTTTTTAATTTTTTAAAATTTATTCATTTGAAAGTTTTAATATAGCTCATTTAGCCTTGCTTAAGTAAGAATGGATAGGCTTCTCTCTGTGAAATGCTAAAAATTTGGGAGGAATTTTTATAAGTAACCATAGCAACTGCGTTGTTTTCTTATCCGTTACCTTTGCTGAAGACATAGAGAAATCGATTTTAAACCAAAAATAGCGATTGATTCTCATCTAGTACTTGAGGAATAATCATTCTATATTGGATTTTTGACGTTTCGGTTTTTATTAGTAACCATTGCTGAAGACATAGAGAAATCGACTTTAAACCAAAAATAGCGATTGATTCTCATCTAGTACTTGAGGAATAATCATTCTATATTGGATTTTTGACGTTTCGGTTTTTATTAGTAACCATTGCTGAAGACATAGAGAAATCGATTTTAAACCAAAAATAGCGATTGATTCTCATCTAGTACTTGAGGAATAATCATTCTATATTGGATTTTTGACGTTTCGGTTTTTATTAGTAACCATTGCTGAAGACATAGAGAAATCGACTTTAAACCAAAAATAGCGATTGATTCTCATCTAGTACTTGAGGAATAATCATTCTATATTGGATTTTTGACGTTTCGGTTTTTATTAGTAACCATTGCTGAAGACATAGAGAAATCGACTTTAAACCAAAAATAGCGATTGATTCTCATCTAGTACTTGAGGAATAATCATTCTATATTGGATTTTTGACGTTTCGGTTTTTATTAGTAACCATTGCTGAAGACATAGAGGAATCGACTTAAAATCAAAAATAGCGATTGATTCTCATCTAATACTTGAGGAATATCCATTCTATATTGGATTTTTGACGTTTCGGTTATTATTGGTAACCATTGCTGAAGACATAGAGGAATCGACTTAAAATCAAAAATAACGATCGATTCTTATCTAATACTAGAGGAATAACCTTATTGCATTCCATTTTTGATGTTTGGACTATTAATGGAAACCTCTACTGAAAATGTGGAAGAATCGACTTAAAATCAAAAAGACTAAATTCTTTTATGGCAAACAACTCAAGCATAAAAAAAAAAACAAGAGAATTGTTTTCCCAATTTATGAGAATCGATGGCTATTTTTGATTTTAAGTCGATTCCTCTATGTCTTCAGCAATGGTTACAATAATAACCGAAATGTCAAAAATCCAATGTAGAATGGTTATTCCTCGACTATTAAATGAGAATTATTTTTGAATTAATGTCAATATGAACTACAAATTGCAAGTGATATCTGATTAATAATAAAGGAACAAACATATTAATATTTCAAATGAATTTGGATAAAGTTTAGCAACGATCCGTTGCAGTTTATTTTTCTGAATGTAATATTTTTACTTTACCATACAGGGTATGGTCAAGTATTGTAATCGTGCATGAAAAAAGTGTTTTTTTTCCTTCTTTTTTTCGAAATATCTCAAAAACGGCTGAAACTATTTCGATTAAAAAAAATTGAGCGAAACCATGGCATTTCGCTCTACAAAAAAGCCCTAATAAGTGAACATCGAAAAAATTATATTTTTCGAGATAATAATTGTTTTGTCAAAATGTCTGTTAGTCTGTCTAGTTAGTCTGTGCGTTACCAAATTTTGTGGACGAGCTAGCTCAAAAACTAGTGTGAATATCGAAACCAAATTTCACACGTAGTTTTGGTCCATTGAGATTAAGAGCTGATTAGATTTTGGTGCATATCGACCCAAAATTAAGGGGGGTGGAGGGGGGTTAAAAATTAAAAATCTAGGTCGTTTGAGCAAACTCAACCAAATTTTGTATACATAATCAGTGGACCCCCAGAAGTCTAAAAATGCAAAAACTAACCGCCCAAAATGGGGGGGGGCGGAGGGTCAAAAAATGAAAATCTTGGCCATTTACCAAACTCAACCAAATTTTGTATACATAATCAGTGGGTCCCAAGAAGTCTAAAAATGCAAAAACTAACCGCCCGAAATGGGGGGGGGGGGTCAAAAAATGAAAATCTTTGCCATTTACCAAACTCAACCAAATTTTGTATACATAATCAGTGGGTCCCAGGAGTCTAAAAATGCAAAAACTAACCCCCCCCCCCTACATGATTATAAATAATTTTATTAAATATTAAATATAAGTGAGGGGCCAGGTTGTATGGTAAAGTCAAGTGGATGGCCACATCAGAACACGTCAGCTTATTTTTTTTAAATCCCTAACTTCAAATTTCACACATGATCAGGGTCATAGATAAGAAGGAGGGATTAAGTGAGTTTAACTTCCTGATTGCGAAATCGAAAATAATTTACATTTTTTTTGGGTTTAATTGAATAACATGTATCAAAGTTTTTAAAATGCAATATTTACTATTCATGCAATTTCTTAACCTAATCTATATATCATTACTAACATTTATTTATATATTTTGATAGTGTTAAGATAATCTTCAGAAAAAACAAGCTCAAAACCTCCCTCCCTACGGCCTAACTAGCTAAATGTGCCGTAGTTCTTGTACGTGATCATATGAATTAAATGATAGAATAGTTGAAAATATTCTGATATATTTTTTACACACTACATACTTTTCATATTCAAATAAAATAATTTAAAGAATTATTCAAAACTGATAAAATTAAAAGATAATTTATTCTTTTAATTTTAGGTAAAAAATAAAATAAAATGAGAGAGTCTTCTGTTTTTTAAATAAAATAATTTTTAATTATTTCTAGAGACTATAGTTTCGAAGGCATTGCCTCTCATCGTCTATCACAAATATTTTCAAATTAGTTACAAATTAAGATTTATACATAGAAATTTTTTTTTTTTTTTTTTTTCAAAATTTTCTATGTATAAATCTTAATTTGTAACTAATTTGAAATATTTGTGATAGACTGATGATGAAGGCAATGCCTTCGAAACTATAGTCTCTAGAAATAATTAAAAAATTATTTTATTTAAAAACAGGAAGACTCTCTCATTTTATTTTATTTTTAACCTAAAATAAAAACAATTCTGTTACCATCGACAGTGAAATCTTTATTCAACTCATCATTCTTTAATTGTAAAAAAAAAAAACTCAGATTAAAAAATTCAATGTCCAGTATCTGAACTCATGAACTTTAGTTTCTAAATTTTTTCAAAGAAACTTATTTAGCTTGTTACTTCTCACATACCCCTAACATTATATAATATTAGAAATACAAAAGCAGTGCAATATTTTATAAACAACTGATTTTTATAACAAAAACAGGGAATTCATTTGAACTTTGAAAATAAAAAAAAAGTTAGGGGTATTTTTTAGAAAATTGTGAAAATCTAAAATCACCGGAAATACAGGCATATTTCTAGTAATTTAAATCAGAGCTTTGTTGTGATATCTTGAGCCAAAAAATAATTTAAGTTTTAAATCTCATTTCTCTGAATTTTCCATTTTTGTGTTAACCTGTTAAAACCGATATAAGTATATATATAGATAGATAATAAATTAGTTAGATTAATGACCTTAAGGACAAATTTAGATTCTGGAAATCATAAAATTCAAATTTTTGTTGAATACTTGTACTTTAATTATAATCTTTGACTATTATATGCTTTGAACTAGAATTCTATATATGAAAGAGGGTTTGATTTGAAAATATCAATTTTTGAAATGGCATTAAGCAAATTACTTAATATTAGTGAAAATAAAAATTGAGATTGAAATTATATTATATATTAGCTTGGTAAATAATTGTAAAAGAATATAATATATTTTAGTATCAGAAGAGTTTAAAATATATTTATTAAAATAACCCTGAACTCTATCGATTAAACAGAATAAAATCTTCTTGAATGAGTTAATATTATATAATTAGAAAAAAACTTCTACTAAACAAGATAATGAATAGAAGAAAAATAGTTTAATTTAATTTTTTTATTTAAGAAGTTTTCAATAGTTAAAATTTAGTCTCCTCTCTTCGGTAATATTCATATTCGAATTGATTTTTATTTTTTGAAAATAAATTTTATGTTTTAAAAATAATCAAATGAGATTAAAAATGTGCACCACCTCTCCTTTGAAAACATGCTACTAATTTTTACAATATACCTACACTATTGATGTGATAGACACAAACAATCTTTTCTCTTTTTAATGATAGGCCTAATCAACTCCCCTCCTTTAATTTCATTCAGAATACATTTTTGATCGTTGAAGATCTTATGACATTTTGATATGCAAACTAGTTGAAATAAAATCTATTATGTGGATATTGATGAGGCAGTCCAAACAAAGAAGAAGATAATTTACACTATCTTTTTATTCATAAAACCGACGTTTCGGAGGCTATTCCCTCCTTCTTCAGGGTTTTGAAAAGTCAGTGAAGGAAATCCAATGAGGCATTCCCTTAACTTTACTTAATTCACTTATCAGTCCGTCTCCAAAAATTACTCCAATCTTATTAAAATCTATTATTATTATTGAGAAAATGGCAAAAAAAAAACGCCTAAAAAATAGCCTATTTTCGGATGTCAATCAAAAGATTGCAATAATATTTCTAGTTAATACTTTTTTTTTATGTATCAACAAAATGCAGCTCCTATGGATCTCGAAAGACCCTTGAATTACTGAAGAGAAGGAGAAATTGTCCAAGAAAAAGGATGGAGGCGTAGATGTTTCTGCACCCAGATCCCAGGTCTTGAAGGTTTGAGGTTTGATTATAAGTGTCGGTAAAGATGAAGGCCGGGAGAGAGTTATAGTTCCTTTAAAGTCATAGGGACAAATGTGTTGGCAAATGAAATGGTCTGGCAATTTTCCATTTTAACAGCGAAGGGATGTTGGGAATCACCGCTTTGGGGGGAATTTTTGACTTCAACTCATCAGAGTACCTACCTGATTGTGATAATATATGAAACAGGGAAAGTGCTTAGCTAAAGTTTCAAATCTCCATGCTCTACGACTTGTCATTTCTTAGATATAGGGTTTCAAATATTTTTGGGACTTATTTCTCGAAATAAATTATTATCTTCCTTTAAGAACTTATTAACTTGATAAGTTCATAGGTTAAAAAAATCGTTAAGTCCGTTTTAAAGAAAATTGTAAAAAAAATCCTTCAAGTAAACAGCACTTCCGGGTTGTCCAATTTCAACTACTACTCTTTCTAGCTCATATGTAGCTCAAGTTTCGAATTTCGTTACTCTGTAACCTATCATTGCTAAACCCATGTGAGGAAGTACGCCCACTCTCACTCCCACACGCACTGGCCAATGGAATTTGGGTTATTTTGTAGGTATGGGGATCACAAAACCCATTTTTTTTTTTTATTTGTTTCTCATTATAATATTAATCTTTATTCATTTTTTCAATTTTATATGTGTTTGAGACCTAAAACTAATTATTTTTTTTTTTTTGATTTCTTAATTTAAATATAATCTTGACTGGGTTAATTATTTTAGCTAAAAATTTTCTTTATTCTTTGGGTAGAAAAGTCCAAAATAATATGTTAAGATGTCCAAACGCTTAAATAAAACAGGTGGCTGGCTCGGAAGTTAGGGTAGAAGAATTTTAACACAATCCAGAAGCCAAAAAAGTCAGAAAATAATTTGTTTAAAAAGAAGACGGTCGTCGACTTTTAAGAATAAATCACCACTAATGAAAAAAATAAAAAAATGAAGATTTAGTGGCCAAACGTGGAGGAAAGGGGTAAGCATTGTCCTAATGGATGAATAATTTCTCCAATTTATCATTTGAAATGAAATAAAATGCGCAATTCATTTTATTTTATTTTTTTTTGTGTAAAAATAATTAAAAATGAAGTAATGATCAGAGCACATCACTAATATAAAGATTTAAAATATTAATAATTTATTAAAATATAGACGGCTCGAGTGATTGAGATGCTATCTATAATACAATCAATATTTTTAAACAATTTATAAAAAAAAACATTATTTTATTTGTAAGACCTGCTGGGAATGAGAAAATGTTAATTATAGGCAAGCTATAATTATAATTTAAAAAATCATTTTCTGATTAGATAGGATATTCTTAAGCGTTTGCCTGCTATCATCGGCTAGTACTTTTACATTTTTGATAATAAGTATCTTTAAAAGATAGGGTTTGATATACTCGTAGAAAAATTCACGACTACAGACAGGCCTTGCGTGTTTTCGAGCCTGTTATATGTGAGTGTCCAGTCACCTGTTCATCAGGACCGCTGTCTAAATCCATCTTCGCTATCTAAGACATATCCTGAGTGTTCCCTGGTAAGATTATGAAACCAAATTTGAACAAAGCCAAATTACTTTTAGCTCAGACTCTTTTAAGTCATATCTGGTTCTGTAAGGGGTCCAAGTGACCTAGTCACTCGTTGCTGAGATTTCGCGATAGAGGTTTGTGCAATTTATTTCTATACAAAATGGAAGAGTCTACTTAATCCCACCAAATCTGAAATTCTAATTTCCAAGAAACACCAACATTGAACACACATAGTATGGTGAGAAGAAAAGAAGACAAACGTCTCTGTAAAAGAAACCAAAATAATTATAAATCAAAAAGAGAGTGATATAATTTATCAATTTCATCTTTCTGCAGAATCACAGTACTAATCAAATATAATAAAATAACATTTCAATTAAGAATTTTGTAGTTTAAAAGAAATTTTATGAAAAGATTCAGTTTCTTCGGGACA
>JAKCPI010025653.1:0-56558 GCA_023213315.1 Euborellia annulipes | reverse complement strand
TCTACAAAACAGAGAGAAGTGTTCCAGGAGCTAGAGAGATTTAAATTGGATGTGTGTGTTCTGAGCGAAACAAAGAAGAAAGGGTCAGGAATTGAAGAAAAGCAAAATTTTATCCACATCTACAGTGGGGTCCCAAAAGAAAAGAGAGCTCGGGCAGGTGTGTCTGTAGCAATAAATAAAAAATTCAAAAAACACATAAAGGACTGGGAATATATAAATGAAAGACTCCTAACCGTAAATGTTAAAATATACGGAAGGGATATAATGATAATAGCAGTGTACGCGCCAACAGATGATTCTTCCCTTGAAATTAAAGATGAATTTGAAGCTACTCTTACGGATGTGATCTCAAATATCGGGTGTAGGAAGGAAATAATCATGATGGGAGATTTTAATGGACGAACTGGATCAAAACAAAATGACAATTTTATTGGTCAATTTGGAGAGGAAACTACGAATGATAATGGCAGTAGATTGACCGGAATATGTGAAAGCTACAACTTACGGATCTTGAATGGATTCTACCAACACAGACACATCCACAGATATACATGGCATCAACCTACAAGGAAGTTAAAATCCATAATAGACTACATTATTATGAAACAAATGACAACACTTAAAGTAAATGATGTACGAGTATATCGGGGAGCTGATTGTGGCTCTGACCATTTCCTCCTGAAAGCGAATATCTACTTTAATAAAATCGAAAGGAATAACCAAACCGATTTTGAAGACACTACTGCTGCAAAGAGTAGACATCCGGTCTACAACTTGGAGCTGCTAGGAGATGACTCAATAACTTTCCTATTTAAACTGAGACTTGCTAGTAAAATGAGAGATAAAATTGAGGGAACAGCTGAGGAAAGATACGAATGGTTGAAATCAACAATACACGAGGCCGCATACGAAGCTCTAGGAGAGATCGGAACAAGAAAAAAACAAAGAAATGATTGGATGGATGAAGAACTGGAGGGAGCCATAAAAGAAAAGAGTTTACTATATCAAAGGTGGTTGAACACAAATGATCCAGAAGACAGAAAAATATATACAAGATCCAGGGCGGAAGTAAAAAAACGGGTAAATGAAAAGAAAAATGAAATGTGGCTTAAAGCGTGTGAAGAGGTTGACAGATTTATTGGGACGGGTGGGAGGTCGAGAAAAAGCTTGGAAAATAATATCAAGGACCAGGCAAAATTTGCAAGAAAATTGCAATTTATCATTAATTAAAATGAACGAATGGAGAGACCACTTCCAGATTTTACTACAAGAAAACAGAGAAAATTATAAACAACAAATTGAACTAGGACAAAGGGCGACAGAAGAAGTAGAGGAGGTAACGATTGAGGATATTCAAAAGGCTATGAAGAGTATGAAAAATAATAAAGCCCCTGGTCCAGGAGGCATACCAATTGAACTAATTAAACACAGCCCACAAGAAACTATTGAAATGCTATCAGAGATATTTAATGAATGTATAAATGGAACAGGTGAAATACCTTCGGAATGGACTCAAGCGTGGATCACGCCAATATACAAAAAAGGAGATAGAAAAATATGTAACAACTATAAGGGGTATAAGTGTAACGAGTACAATTGGTAGGCTGTATGGACGAATACTAAAGGAAAGAATAGAAAAGGAATGGAACGACATTGAAGAGCAGAGCGGCTTTAGAGCTGGAAGATCATGCACGGATAACATATTCTGTCTACGAAACCTCATTGAAAAACGACATGCAAGAAACCTAGAAACCCACCTCATTTTTGTTGATCTACAGAAAGCCTACGATAGTGTTCCAAGACAAAATATGATAAAAGTACTGGAGACAACAACAATCAATAGGCGCTATATCGACGCGGTTAAACATCTATATATAAAAAATAGATCAGCAGTTAAAATAAAGAATGAGATATCAGATGAGTTTCAAACAAATAAAGGTCTACTGCAAGGATGTTGTATGCCCTGCAAGAATGGACAAAAAAATGTGGATCAATGGGACTACAAATTGACGAGTCGTACCTCTACACACTATTATTTGCGGATGACCAAGTTGTTATTGCAGCAGATATAGATGACGTAAGCTACATGACCCGTAAACTGGAAGAGGAATATAATAGATGGGGACTGGAAATAAACTTTGAAAAAACAGAATACCTGACGGTCGGGACAGAGGGGGAAAATCTGGATATCAATGGAAAAGTGATAAAAAACTGTAAGGAATTTAGATATTTGGGATCTGTCTTTAGCGAGGAGCCAAACTGTGAGAGGGATATTAAAAATAAAATCTGTCAAGGTCGAAGAGCTATTGGGCAACTGAATGGGGTCTGGTGGAGCAAAGGGATCCAACAGGACACAAAAAAATATATATATCGGTCCATAGTGGAAGGCATAGCCCTATACAATTCAGAAACATGGGACATGAATAAGAAAAACGAAAAGAAATTACAAGCGCTCGAAATGGATGCGATGAGAGGAGTTGCAGAGTGTCGAGATTGGAGCATATCCCAAATACAACTATAAGGGACAAAATGAAAATGGAAAACGACATAATAGATAGAATAGAAAGGAAGAGATTAATATGGTATGGACACCTCAAAAGAATGCCGGAAGATAGGTGGCCTCATAAAATATGGACCTGGATGCCCACGGAAAGACGGAGGAGAAGAGGAAGACCGAGACGAACGTGGAAGCAGGGAGTAGATGAGGCAATGACCAGTAGGCAACTACAAGAGCAAGACATTCTGGATAGAGAGAATTGGCGTGTTGGATGCGGAAAACGGCGCATGCTGTAGAACAAACCGCTTTATTATTATTATTATAAGACTTTTTAAATTAATAAATTAACAAATTTTAACAAATTTTTAAATTCTGGCTACTTACTTCTTTTATGATCATCAATGTCAAATACATAAAAATTAACTTCTGCATAGCTTCTCCGCAAGTAAAATTAACTCTGTGCTCGCGAGTATAAGTGAATGCATAATTTCCAGGGAGGCTCCCAAAGTAATTTTATTTATTTGCTATTCATTCCTTACTATATACTTACTATACAATCTCGAAAAATTCTTTCACTCCCAACTTAGATGGTATCGGTAATAATTAAGGGCTCGGATTTCGCCCTATTTGCCTTTTTTTTATTTATGGCTTAAAATTTAGGCCAATATGATATCTATGCGTTTCATTAAATTCTGAATAAAATAAGAGGCATTTGTTAGTGCCTATAATGCCTATTTTGCCCTATTCTGGGTGTTAGTGCCTATTTCATCTATAAATGCCTTTTTTAGTGCCTATTTTAACTAAATTTGGTAATTTCCATTTTTTACGATACATTTTCTAAATTTAAAAGTTTTTTTTGAATTATTAAGAAAATATTCCGAAAAAATTATTAAGGTGGGGACCTCTGGATCCAAGCAGCTATATTATTATGCTCACCATTTGGATGAAATTCAAAAGGTACATTTGAAATTTATTTTTTTAAATATTGTTCTGTAATTCTATTTATTTATTAATTTAGGTCATAGAAACAATCAATGAAGATGATGCTTTATCTATAAGGGAGGCTAAGATTGCTTTATCTTCTATTACTCTTGAGGCTGATTTAGCATATATAGGGTCCGCCAAATAACTTTTTTTTAAATGCTATAAAAAAAAACTACTGAATATTTTCTCAAATTTCTTTTTTTATTTGAAAGTACAATCCTTCCGGTTAATAATGGAAAATAATTTCATTCAAATGGCTGCCTCGGCTGGCCATGCAGTAGCCTACACGATCGGTCCAATTTTTAAGCACATTATCGATTGTGTGCAGCTGTATTTCACCAATGGCTTCACGAATATTGTCCTTTAAAGCGTCAATTGTCTCTGGCTTGTCGGCGTAACACTTATCTTTGACGGCACCCCACAAATAATAGTCCAACGGTGTCAAATCGCAGCTCCGAGGTGGCCAAACGACATCAGCTCTGCGGCTGATAATGCGATCTTCAAAAACAGGGCGCAAAACATCGAGTGTAGCTTCGGCTGTGTGGCACGTAGCGCCGTCCTGTTGAAACCAAATGTTGCCAATATCCTCCTCTTCAATTTTTATGAACAAAAATTCGTTCAACATGGCCCGATAACGATCGCCATTGACTGTAACGGCCACTCCTTGCTCATTTTCGAAGAGAAAAATGGCCCAATTATGCCTCTGGACCAAAATCCGCACCAAACAGTGACTCGTTTTGGGTGCGTCGGCACCTCAATGTATGCGTGCGGGTTTTCTGTGCCCCAAATGCGACAATTTTGCTTGTTTACATACCCGCCAGGGAATCGGATTAGCCGAGAGCTTAAGACACTAGCCTTCTAAGCAGGAGTCCCGGGTTCGAGTCCGAGTCCCTGCATTGATATTTGACCGGCTATAATCTGATTCCTAGTCACCAATCCGTCTGGCAAGCGTGGTGACTTAATGCCAACCCCTTCCATTTGATGGAAGAGGCCTATATTCAGGAGTGGATTGTCGCTATCGACAGGCTAATGATGATGATGATGACATACCCGCCAAGATCAAAATGAGCTTCATCTGAAAAGATGATTTTTTTGGCAAAATCGGCATCTTCTGTAAGTCGATGTAGTGCAATATTTCCCAGCGTTGTTCAAGCGTATACACAACCATATTCACAGGAATTATTTAACAGGTTATAATGAGGTTTCACAACCTCTTTGTGAAACACCACTATAACCCATTAAATAACCTGTGTTTAATATGTTTCACTATAAACCAACACCGCTTTCCCTAAACTTTATTTTTAACAACCATATTCGTTCAACGGAAGGATAAAACTAATTATCTGTCAAATCAAACATGAGCTAAGTGTTACCATTCACGAAATAAGCACTAGTTGAAAAAACGGTGGATGGCGGACCCTATATAAAGTGTAATTTTAACAATCTACCTGTAACCATTACAGCATTAGAAGCAAGAAATCTCTCTTTTGATAGAGTCCATAAAAATATTCCAGAGATTTCAAGAAAATATCAAAAAAGCATCTGGTCCTATTGCCTTCAATCTCAATCAAAAAATGGACAAAATACTGAAGCGGAATCCTGGTTGGACAATAATGGAAAGAATAGCCAGGAATTTAGGAGGATATAGTAGTGCAAAAGAGGAAAATTTAACACCATCCGAAATGGCTTATTTGAAATTAAGTGCCTATTTTTACTTAAAATGCCTTTTTAAGTGCCTATTTTAGTTATTTTTAGTGCTTAGTTGCCTGCCTATTTTAAAGATTTTTAGTGCCTATAAATCCGAGCCCTAGTAATAAAATAATTATTATTATTAAATGTTTTTAAATGAATTTTGATCCTCTATTGGCGAAAATCAGCAACCGCTAGGAGGTCCTCTTTTTAACGGGAATTAACAACTTTCTCCATAAAAATATGTTTGTTAATTTTTTAATCTCTGTTAACGGAGAGCAGCAAGCGGTTGCCATTTGTTTGTGAGTTAATTTACATTAAATTATTAATTCTATATATTGTCACCCTTTTATCGTTATTTTCACCAATTTGTTTAACTTGGTAAAGAATGTAGTAATCGAATTTAGATTTATTTTTACTGAGCGCATTTTCTTGAAATATTGAAATGTTGATTCTAAAATAATTATTCAAATTTTTAATATTTAAAATAATTAAAACAAATTAGTAAATAAATTTCCTTGTTAGGTTAAGACATTTTTAAATCCAAAACAACGTGAAGATGATGTCGAAGATAACAGAAAAGCAAATGAATCACGGCCAACCTTTTAATCCACCAAATCATTTGAGAACAACACGACAACGATCCATTGTTAATTATAATGTGGATTTTAGGGATTAATGATAAAAATCTGGAAATCTTTTAAAGGTTCTAGTCGGAAATGTCAAAAAATAATAAAATAAAAGAAATTAATTTTCATATATATATAGTTACTAACATTCTTTCTTAGTAGTTAAAAATAAAACAAAAGGTTGATACAGAAAATTTAGTTCTGATTATAATTATTTTAAGATAGTTGTTTCGCGACAATACTAGCAAAAAGTTAATGCTAGAATGTAGAACAGACAATTAGGGATTTATGATTCATAAGCCCAAAACTTTTTGCTGTTTATGTACCACTACTAGGCAATCCTGTACTCGTTTAACAAATCTGGCAACAATGTCCGAGTCATTATATATTTTATCAGAAATGACATATAAAGTACATTATAAAGGTCAATTTATAAAACAAAAAGTTCTTAATAAATGATTGAAAGCTGTTGCGACAATGGCTGAAGCGAAAAAACTTTAAAAAAAGTACTAAAGTTAATACACTTTTAGGTTAAATAAATGCGTTGTTGCCAGCTTGTTTTTAGTATAAATTTTTCATTATACATTTTTCATTATTTATTCATTATTATCTCAGAAACTGTGTTGTAACTATGAATTAAAATTTTCTTAAAAAATGTATTAGTTATTGTTTAATGTTGGTTTAGTTTTTTATAACAATGGTAAGAAGAGTTTCTTAATTATAATTAAATATGTATGTAAACTTTCCGATATCCCGTATAGTGCAATGTATAAGAGTCTGAAAAACTCTATCTTTGGAATTTAATATCTCCGGAACTATATTGTTCATAAATTTCGTTTTGCCACCAATCGATGCAGAAGTATTTAAATAATAATCTGTCTAAATTTCAAAAAAATCCTAAGAAAACCCATATGGTGAAACAACTACCTCAGTAATGCTGCTACCGGTCCTCTCGGATCTTTACCGTGTTTTACATTTCCTTTTGAGTCCACGAGTCTTCTGTATTACTACACTTAGATGGGCAAAAATTTCACTTATTGCCATTTATTATCTTCCTTAGACTTATTGTTGAAATATCTCTTTTTTCTATCTCTGGGTTTTTATTTATTTCTCTTTATCTATTTTATTGTCTTTTCAATAAAAATTTTAATTTCTTGAATTTTTGCCCTTTTTTGGATTCTCTCTTTTACTAGAAATGATAATAAGTTAATATTTATTAACAGTTAAAAAAATACTTTAAAATGGAGATGACGTCTATATTTTCCGAGAACAATATTTATTGTTGATGCGGCTCTTTCTGAAGAAACTAAGTTGGAGTTGGAATTAAAATTTATAATACGATCATAAGACTTCTATCTATCAAAAAGTTCAAGTGTTCCTTGGAAGGAATCTCAGAAAGAATGTCTGTAAGAATCTGTTACATTTTATAAATCGCCTAATTAAATTTTTAGACAAGGGCGTCTCTAGGCATATTTCTAGGGTGTGAGGCGAATTTCGGTAAGAGTATACAGAATGTTCCTTCACTATAAATTTCGAAGCCACCTTACCGCCTGAAAATAGGTTGCCAAATTTTTGTCAATTATTTTTGATTTAAATTTTTAAAGACAGGGAACCAAGCTCTCCTCTCTCCATACGACTATGTTAGTAAGAAAGAAATTAACCGGCTTAAAATAAAACAGAAACAGTTAATCTATGAAATATGGTTATGAATATAAATATAAATAGAGAAAGATTTTCAGCGTTGGGATATATGGTACAGATATTTGAGATAAAAAGTTTTTCCGATAGACTAATATTTTTTCGGCATTGCAATAATAAAAATATTTAATAAATTACTAATAAATTCCTGGACCGAATCCATCTATTTTGAGCAAAACCGATGCATCTTTGTTTTGAGTTACTTAGTGATGCAACAAAATCCTGGGTATATAATCAATCAAGGAAATTTTTTACATTTTATAAGAGTACCGGATACTTATATTAACGCTGAGTTTCAAAATATTGCTTTCTTTCTATTATTTTTGTTTAAAGTTTGCCTGAAAAGTAGCGAATTGGTCTGAGTGTATAAGGCGAATTATTTTAAAAGAAAGTATCAAAGGAAAAATAGAGGATGGCCTTATAATTTTTTTCCCAAAAAAGATATTCAAAAGATCTGCCTTATAATTTGAGTCATCCTATAGTCCTCAGGGGTTCCCAAACTTTTCCGAGTCGAGCCGCCTTTTTCCAATTAAAATTTTTCCATAGCGCCCTACCTCAAGTAAAAGTATGTCTAATCGTAAGAGATAAAACAAATAAATTTTTAGCTACTCACTTTGTTTTTTGTCTAGAGCTTGGAGAAATTAATGTTTTGCTTCAACTAAGGGATAATTATCAAGCTTTAGGACAGGAGGAAAAATCTCCGAGGTGTCGGTTTTTAAGAGGAAAAATGACTTTCTAATAAATTTATTTTATTTGGAATTGTAATTTTTCATTATCCTTAAGCTTCCTTCCATCATTTCTTAATTAATTAAAGTAGTACCAGACCGACTCTCCAAAGAGAAAATTCTTCTAATATATTACATATATAAGTATAAAAGTTTAGGTAAGGACAAAGAAAAATATTTAAAAAAAGTCATAGAATGTTTTATTAGAAAGAATATCACCATTAAACACACACAAGCAATAAAAAAGACGAATAAATCTACAAAATATTGAAATTACATTTTAACATTTTAATTAGCTTTCATCATTTTTAATTTTTATCAATAAATAATGTTCATCCGTTTAGTCAATAATTTTTTGAAATCTATTCGTCTTAAATAAAATATTTTTATATCCATTTCAAGGCATCATTTAATGAGGGATATGTATTATAAAATAATGCAAGTGTAAAGAATAAATAATAATAAATTTAGCAATTAAAAGTTACAGGGCGATAGTAATTTTGATTTTGTGACCAGCCACGTGGTGCGGTATTATAGTTATCCATGAAATCCGGTTCAAGGCAGGAGTAGTTGCTGAAGAGGATCCTATTGGCACTTCCATTGTTGGTTGACCAACAGAGTAGATTGAGAGGGTAATGGATCTGCAAAATAAAACCTGTTAATTTTCATAAAGTCAAATAAAATTATGAAAATATAATGAAAAAATATTAATTTTTACTTTACCATACAGGGTATGGTCAAGTATTGTAATCGTGCATGAAAAAGTGTTTTTTTTTTTCTTTTTTTCGAAATATCTCAAAAACGGCTGAAACTATTTTGATTAAAAAAATTGAGCGAAACCATGGCATTTCGGTCTACAAAAAAGCCCTAATAAGTGAACATCGAAAAAATTATATTTTTCGAGATAATAATTGTTTTGTCGAAAATGTCTCGTTAGTCGTGTGTGTTGCCAAATTTAAAGTGGACGAGCTTAGCTCAAAACTAGTGTTAATATCGAAATCAAATTATCACACGTAACTTTTGGTGCATTAAGATTAAGAGCTGATTAGATTTTGCGTTGAAATCGACCCAAAATTAAGGAGGTGGAGGGGGGTTGAACCAGCAACCTAGGCTATTTGAGCACTAAACTAAATTTTTCTATACAATATCAGTGGGAACTAGGGAAATCTAAAAATGCAAAAACTAACCGCCAAAAATGGGGAAGGGGGTCAAAAAAATGAAATAGAAGTTTGTATCCCCAACCAAAGTTTGTGTATACATAATCAGTGGGCCCCCAGGAGTGAAAATAGAAGGTAAAGTCATACAGGGAAGGGTTAGATCAGGACACGTCAGCTTATAATTTATTTGCAAAAACTATACAAGAAATGAAATAAACTGACACGTTCTGGATGTGGCCATCCACTTGACTTTACCATACAACCTGACTACCTCACTTATATTTAATATTTAATAAAATTATTTATAATAACGTAGGGGGGGTTAGTTTTTGCAATTTTAAATTACTGGGGGACACCCAATGATTATGTATACAACATTTGGTTGAGTTTGGTACAAGACCCTAGATTTTCATCCCCAATCTCCCCCATTTTCGGTGGTTAGATTTTGCATTTTTTAGTTTTTCTAAAGCTCCACTGATTTTATATACAAACTTTTGGTTAAAGCTATATTAAGAGCCTATATTTTCATTTTTGACCCCCCTCCCCATTTTTATGGTTAGTTTTTGCACTTTTAGATTTCAAATGTGGTCAACTGATTTGTATACAAAATTATTGAATTTGCTCAAACGGCCTAGATTCTTAATTTTTAACCCCCATCCCCTCCACCTCCCTTAATTTTGGATCGATATGCACCAAAATCTAGTCAGTTTCCTAATTTCTTCTGCACCAAAACCATAGTAAAATTTTGTTTTGATATTCACACTAGTTTTTGAGCCAGCTTTCGTCCATAAAAATTTGATAATGCAAAAATTTACCAACTAAGCCAGAATAAACAGACTAACAGACTAAAAGACATTTTGACAAAACAATTATTATATGGAAATTATAATTTTTTCTGATGTTAACTAATATAGGGCTTTTTTTGTAGACCGAAATGCTATGGTTCGGCCCAATTCTTTTAACCAAAATAGTTTCAGCCATACCCTGTATGGTGCAAGCAAAATATTTCTTTGATTTATTTCGTTTTCAATCCGGAATTTTCTATTAGAAAAGCACTATATTACGTTATTTTATTATTTTTATGTACATCTTAAATAATAATGAAATTATGATTATATATACATGTATGGATGTATGAATTGAACATTTTTAATTATTTAAACTTACAAAACATTATTTTTTGATACAAAAATAGAAATTTCAAAAAATAAAATAAAAATGTTTCTGTAAGTAGATTGAAAATTCACTGATTGTTTTTGAACAATGCTAGTGAACAGTTAAGGCTATATTCATTTTTATTTGATTACGCTAAAGCTGAATGATTTGCATTAAAAAAGCAGCTTTTAGAATAGATTCATTATTTAAAATATTTAGGGCTTTGATTGGTCTTGCCTTGAAGGCCAAAAAGATGCTACAACTGTTGCAGGGATTTTGAAGAACAACTCTGCGGCAATTGCTGTGGTTGAGAAGATAAGCTCTGCTGTAGATACTGTTGTTGTGAAGATGAATTCTGTTGTAGGTATTGCTGTTGTGAAGATGAGCTCTGCTGTAAATACTGTTGTTGTGAAGAAGAGCTTTGCTGGAAAGATTTCTTGCTTGATGAATAGTGTTCCTCTACGATTTGCTTTTTAGAAGTTTGACTTGTTTGTTTACTAAATGATGATGACGTCTTTGGAAGATGATTCCAAATGAGATGAAGAAGAAATTAATTCTTGTTGTTGCATTGATAGAGATTCTGGTAATGGTTGGTCAAATGTTCGAACTTGAACACTCGCTTCAGCAACATAGTATTTCGGTAGAGTTGATGATTCTTGGGTGCAACCACTTCAAAAGATGAGACAGATGGAGGCTTGCGCGGCTTCTGTGGATGAAGCCGATAAGTGATTTTGAGTTCCTATAACAGTTGATGCCGCCGGAGGAGTCCAAACTACTTTGTTTATACTTAAGTTGTGGTCGAACATTTGACTCGAAACGTTCCATTAATTGATTAAATGATTGAGATTCATAACTAACCCCCGGCTTCTATTTGAATATCGTGAACGTCAGAAGATATTGTTTCATTTTTCTCTCTCTACAGCAGCGGAAGCAGATACAGAAAGAGCAGAAGCAGAACTTGTAGGTAATTCATTTTTATCGTTTTCCACAGTTGTGGTTTGTTCAATAGTAGAGGTAGACTGTGTTAAGATATTTGAGCTTGTGTTAATGTTGTTAACTTGGTCTAGAGAAGGTAAGCAAGTTGCATTTTCATCCAAAGCTTTGGACTGTTCTTGAAAGCAAATAGCATCAAAATTTGCAGCCTCGCTACTATTAACTTCAAAAATATTAGATGTTGTGTTAGTATCAGTGATTTGTCTGGAATTAGTGTCATTTGTTTGTTCGATATTAGAATTAGGTGCAGTTTTGAAGAGAGGTCCTGCGCAAAAGAAAGCAAAAAATAAGCATAAGCTATAAGCATCATTTAGAAAAGATTTATACCTGTCCACTTGCATTGAATGGGAAAAAAATGTTATGGCAATAATTAAAAGATGAAATAAAAAATAATAATAATAATAATAATATATTTTATAAGTCACATTAAGTAATTTGTTTAAAAGTTTTGTAATAGTATATTTATGAAAGGAGATGTTTCGACTAAAACCCATCTATTCTATAGAAAAATTAAATGAGATAATCTGATTAGAATGGACAAAATTTTGTAATACCATAATCCCATTGTAGTCTCGGTACAAAATGTTGTTCATTCTGATCAGATTATTATCTCATTTATGTACAAGCTAGGTGGCTCAAGTTAAACTTCACTTTGATAAATCTACAATTTGTAAAAGGTCATTTTAAAATACAATGTTAATTTACTAAAATTAATATAATAAATTAAGAATGATATTATCTAATTTCATAAAAACATATATCGAGTATTAAATGATGGATAAAATGAAAAAAAAATTAGAAAAAACTTTATTTATGAAAATGTACTTATAATATGGATAAAAGATGAAAAATAGCTGTTATTAAGATAATGAATTAAAATTAAAAAAAAAAGTCAAAATACATTAAATTGATTAAATCTCTAAATGGTACTATTAAAAGTTAAAAATGGTTCAGAAATATAGAAAAATAGAATACCTACTTATTAGAAAATTTTAATTTTCTGTTCATACCATAGACCAGTGATTCTCAACCTTTTTTTCGTCACGGCATACTTTTAATAATTTAAAAATTTGACGGCACACTAACAATAAAATAAATTAATAGAATTTTATTTGGTTTATTGATTGATGTACCTATAAAATTATCTTAAGACATTCCGCATCCTGTAGATGTTACTACCTCTTCAGTTCAAATGAACAAATAAATATTTGGATTAAATGTAGTGTCAATTGATAAAGAAATGACCACTGCCTAGCTTAAAATAACTTTTCTATTCTGAGTAAGCTTAATAATAATATTAATAAAATTATTTGGAATTTTAATGTTTTCCAATTTTTACATAATAATTTTATATTTACATTATCGTATGCATTTTTTATATCTAAAAATAACGCAGGGAGAATCTTTCTGCAGAGGAAAGCAGATAATATTTCATTATTTAATATGGTCAAACTACCCAAAGAGCTTGCAATGGTCTTGCGGTTAGACAAGCAATTATTTAAAGTAAAACAATTATCTTATTTTTATTCGGAATTAAATATACATTAATATGAGTATTAGTTAATAGAGCAAAGAATGCTGATGAGTTCCAGGAAAAGCGGCACACTAAAGTTCCGCGGCACAGTGGTTGAGAATCACTGCCATAGACTAACCAGAAACAACCTTGAATTAAAATCTTTAACCAGACTACTAAAGTTTATCATTTTCCTTTACCTATACTACAATGAAAACAGTACAATTGTATTGATCTGGTTTACTCTATTTAGATTTAAGATTTACCTGGTACTGGAGTAACCGGTTTCTGCGATGGCCGTGAAGGGGCCCATCCACGCGGAACTTTTGGGGCGTAAACACCTGAAAATGGGGCTGGTTCTGGAAAAGTTCGTGGTGTAGCAGAAGTTACCACTGGGGGAGCAGGTGGGAGAGGACTTGGAGCGGGATGCAACTCCTGCCATGAGTCAATCGCTTCAGGAACAGGGGCCATTACAAAACCTCGTGGTTGCGGAAGTTCCTGGAATAAAATTTAATAATCAAATTATTAATTAATCAAAATTTAAATGTAAATTTGTCATTATTATACTGTATTCAAACCTTTGTATTTTTTTATTATTTACTGTTTTTTCGAATACATTTTTTTTTCTCTTGTTTAACTGAGTGTAATTTTATATCAAGAATATAATATGAATTTGGAGGAAAAAAAAACTTTTTTCAAGCCTTGGTAAGAAAACACTTTGCCTCCAGAATGAGCTTTCTATGACTTTACGTTTTCGAGTTGAAATGGTTATTTAAAAAACTTGAAACTTTAATTAAATGAAAAAAATATATTTTTCACCACGTTTGTAAGCACGATAAGCAAAAAGAAATTAGGGTGAATATACTACTTCGGATTCTCCTCCTTAAGGACATTCACAGACTTAAGACACCTTCCTGAGGTGTGGCAGAAACCTTTCTCTTTCTGGCTTATTGGTTTATCATAAAAAGCATTTTATATTTATTTATTTAAATCAGACATAGTATAATAAAAAAAACTTTTGCAAGATAAGCGAACAAACTAGCAGATTTGTTTATATAAGTTAACTTATACTCTATCTATACTTATTTCACATGCTTAGATTGAAAAATTATCTCGGTACGCCTGGGAAGCAGGCTAGGATTGAATTCACTCAAAACAAATTTTTTCTCATTAGGCTTATAACTGTCTGATACGTGGGGAAAATAATTTTCAAGCATGATCTTTTTCTTTCTGTGTGTCTGGATTACGTTAGCCCACGATAACTAAAAAGCTTCAGAATTTTTGGTTGAAAAATGCAGAAAATCAGGAAAAATCTAATCTTCATATGAAGATCTGTGGAAAGATTATATGTAGGCAATTAGCTGAAATTTGTCATACCTATTTGTATTTTTATTCTACACCGTTGTTTTAAAGTTTCATTTCTTACTCAAATAGTTCGAGAACAAAAAATTACCAAACCATTAAAATTTGCGAGCAGCTGACCAAATCTTGAAATTATATAATAGCTTAAGAAATTTCGGTTCAAAAATGCGGAAAATATATAGGATGCTGTCCAAAAAATATCCTTCATTTTTTGAAATTTTATTTTAATCTTCGCTTTTTTTTGCAAATTTCAGCGAATACGGCATCATTTTCGTTATAAGAAAATCTTAAATTTCTCCTAATTCTATTGCTATAAGCAAGCTATGACTTGTCTTTAGCACTCTTAGTTATTTCCGATCTTATAATATATTGAGAGTTCTTAGAAATGGATTAGTTCAAAGATTCTCGAATCATCTTTATTTATTCCTTTTTTGTATTATTTATATTTTAATAGTTCCTCAGCGAGAACAATTTTTATTCGACTAAAACTCGTCTGGACTTGTCTTTGATATGCTTGAACTCGGAGGTTATATCTACCAGGCAGGGAAACCTTCTATCCGTACCCTTTTCTGAGAAAATAAATAATTTTAATTGCCCCTTGAAACTATGCAACAATTTTATTTTATTTCTGAGGGCGCAATATACTTACTTTTCAAAAACAAAAAAATGTTTTTTTATAGAAATATTTGAAAATTTAAAAAAAGATCCTCCATAAAATTTTAAAAGTCGACCTTATATATTTATGAAAATATCTAAATGTTTGAAATTTTAGGTATGTGCAGCATCCACAGTAATCCATGAAGCGCACGCCACTGATATATAGTATATGGATGATTTTACTGATAATACTCATATAGGTTAAACAAAAAATAGGTAGTAGGTATTTATTACTAGAGATCTCCACCCCCTGGCTGCCTGTAATCTGCACCAAATTTACAGAGACGGTGCCGAGTTTTGAAAAAGCTTCTACTTTTTTCCTCCAATTAATTATAAAATATTTTATTTTAGAGATTATTTTAAAAATTTGCTTAGAAATTGTTTTAAAATAAAAAGAAAAATTGAATAATAATAAAATAAAAATACCTGGAAAGCAGTATCAACACTTCCAGTTTCTAAAGCGGCATCCCATGGGGATTTGACCATCTTGAGTCGGGGTTGAGTAAATCTTTGCTGAATTTCAATTAATCGAAGAAGCTTGATGATGTGCTCGTCCCGGATCTAAATAAGAAGGAAGAACGGTTGGTGTTGGTAAAGGTTGTCCACCTGGTGTTTGTGGAGGTAACGGAGTTTGATGTTCCTGCTGAATCGATCCACCACTACTAACTCGAACGTTGCTTTCATCCACGACCCATTTTTCAGATTTACGTCTTCGTTTAGCAAATAGTTCAGCGCCTTTTCCGGATGGCGAATTCAAATCACGTACAAGATCAAAACAGACATCTGGACTAAGTGGCGTTTCAACATTAATCCCTTGTCGACGTAAACTTGATATATCTTGAACTTGGCCTCGTGGATCCATAATAAGTTTTAAAGGAGGAAGCGCAGACGTTCCATTAGTAACAGTTTCTTCACTTTCTTCGAGTTCCAGTTTGGTCTCCATGAATCCATTGAACGCTTCTTTTTTTGCGTGAAACATACATCGATTGACCCTTAGATTGACGATTAGATGAATCACTAAGGGAATGAGAAATGCGTCTTGCAAGTTCTACTTGATCTTCCACAGTAGGGTGATTTGGGGCGTAAAATGATGAAGAGGCGTACATACGTCCTAAAAAAGATGAATCAGGGAACAATTAATTCAAAAATTATAAATTTTATCAAATTTGAATATTAGATAGGACTTATTCGTATTGAAAAAAATAATAAAGGGCAATTAAGGTTAACATTATTTTCATGTAGGGAGTGTCTGAAAAACTCAAAATACCAATAACATGGGATCGTTTCAAAAATTCGATCGTCACAAAATAATCAAACTATTAAAATTTTAATATAATTTTTTAATTTCGGGGAAACTACTTTTATAACATATAAATTTCCAAGTTTACGTATATCTGATATTTAGATTGAGAGCTGCAGTGTTCTGACAGACGGACAAACAGACAGACATTGTAGCGAGAAACTAATAGGGTTTTCTGTTTTAGTTTTGTGACATCTGAAAATGAAATATTTCTTATTATTTCTCTAGAGCAGGGGCTGTCCAACCCGTGGCCCAATATAAAGTCATAAAACATTGAGATTTTTATGTAGATACTGGAAAACACAGAACAATTTGGTCTGATAATTTTTTTCTCTAAAATAAGAAATCTGAAAATCTACTGTGAAGTTTTCGAAAAATAAAAGTGCTAATTTTAAATTTTGAATCTGGCACTAGATTTCAAGATTTTCGATAAAATAATCATCATTTTGGTCTATTTTCGAGTCCATTTTCATTAGAAATAAATTTTCTAGTTGCAAACTTTCTTATTGAATGTTCTAGGAACAACAATTAGATACCCATCTGAAAGAAAAAATATTAGTTATCTCAGCCAAGAAAAAATATTAACAAATCCTAATACATAATATCACTTTTTGTATGTATATAGTTTTGTAGGTATATATTTACATATACGAGAAGCTATTTTCAAGTATAAAATTTACGAAAAGTAAAATTAGAAGCTCACTTGAGCTAAAAAAATTATAAAAAGGATCTTAATTCTACATTATTAACTAGCTTTTTCATAACAAATATCAATAGAATTATAATATTTTAGCCGCGGTCCGAGACAATTTTTTTCTTCAAATGTGGCCCGTGTACCTAAGCCAAAAGTTGGACAGTCCTGCTCTAGAGAGCAACAAAAATTTTCAATAGAAAGAGCTTACGATGTTTCGAAGGGCTGACTTCTCCCGAGTCATCAGCTGGAGTGAAAATCTTTTCCAAATCGAGGGCCTGGCAGCGGGAAGGCCATCTTGCTGATTCTGATAACAAACGATATTATTATATTAATACCAAATATTTTTTCTTAAGGTTAATTTAATATTTCATTTATTGATACTATAAGAACTCCTATTTTCATATAAAATCCTGAGAAATTTCTGATAGTAGCAAGTTAAGATATCTAAAGAAAACACGAGAGATTGGTCAACTAATGAATGGTATACTGGATGATTTATTTTATGTCAGAAGGGTTGATTTCGCCGCTTCGACAAACGAACCAGTGATCAAGAAAATCAGGGCCATTGACTTTTTATGTGTTATATAATATATATCTTCTATTCTATTATAAAGCGCTTATGCTGTCCGTCGCGAGCCACTCATTTAAAACCCACAAATAGTTTATGTCAAATTTATTAAAATTAGAAAATTTAAATTATTATTTTAAAACCCCACGAATGTTCAGGGTCAAAAAATCAAGAAGCCTCTCTGACAGCAAGATGCCCGGCGAAGGCGGGCTTCGCAGCTGGTTATATATATAAGACCGATTCCCCTAGGACAGGGGTCGGCAACCTGCGGCTCTTTCGATGTCAAGATACGGCTCTCCAGTTCCATGCGCAAATATTAATAATTATATTATTTTATTTTCAAAACTCATAAAAAAAATATATTATACTTAAAAAAAATATACTGCAAGTAATGAGGCCAACTAACAAATAATAAGCTGACGTGTTCTGATGTGGCCATCCACTTGACTTTACCATACAACCTGGCCCCTAAAATTATTTATAATCATGTGAGGGGGGGTTAGTTTTTTGCATTTTTAGACTTCTGGTGTCCCACTGATTATGTATACAAAATTTGGTTGAGTTTGGTAAATGGCCAAGATTTTCATTTTTTGACCCTACACCCCCCCCACCCCCATTTTGGGCGGTTAGTTTTTGCATTTTTAGACTTCTGGGGGTCCACTGATTATGTATACAAAATTTGGTTGAGTTTGCTCAAATGGCCTAGATTTTTAATTTTTAACCCCCCCCCCCCCCCCTTAATTTTGGGTCGATATGCACCAAAATCTAATCAGCTCTTAATCTCAATGGACCAAAACTACGTGTGAAATTTGGTTTCGATATTCACACTAGTTTTTGAGCTAGCTCGTCCACAAAAATTTGGTAACGCACAGACTAACGGACAACCAGACAACCAGACAACCACTAACAGACATTTTGACAAAACAATTATTATCTCGAAAAATATAATTTTTTCGATGTTCACTTATTAGAGCTTTTTTGTAGAGCGAAATGCCATGGTTTAGCTCAATTTTTTTAATCAAAATAGTTTCAGCCGTTTTTGAGATATTTCGAAAAAAAGAAGGAAAAAAACCACTTTTTTCATGCACGATTACAATACTTGACCATACCCTGTATGGTAAAGTAAAAATCTACAGGCGTGCTTGAAACTGAAAACAACAAGTTATGAGCCAGATTTAACTTAAACTTTCAATGCTTCCATTGATACAACTATATTAACTCAATAAATTATAGTTATACTACTTGATTACTAATTCTATTATTCTAGCAGAGCTAGCTAAAATACTTTAATATGTTTTGAGCGAAACATTTGTATGTTTTTATATGAATAAATATTATATCATATTGGTGAGCTGTTTATATACCTAATCCTAATTCAAATACCATAATATTGAAACAAAATGTTAGTAGCCTTTAAAATTTGGGAATTTTGTAAATTGTAATCTTTGGCTCATCTGTCTCCAAAAGGTTACCTACCCTCTGGCCTAGGAGACGAGCTCAATGATTACAGCATTTTTGGCATTTGGACCAATTCCCAAGGGAGTGAAATCCATCCCCTTGACCGATTTATAATAATATTTATATTTATAATTATCTTTAGAAATTCTATTTTTACTAATTCGAAATTGAAAATGTATCTACGAACCGATTTAGAAAAAGGTAATGTCAGTATATTACAAATGATTTAAAATATTTAATAGAAATTTATTATTCTTTATCCTTGGAAAATAATGATTTTCAAATATTTTTATCTTTTCAACAGCTTATTAATACCATCATGTTTATTTTAATATACAATTTTTAGCAAGATTTATTTAGGAATTTCTAATATACATTTTCAATTAAATGAAATTGAAATAAGAAAATTTATCTTACCCGAAGATATCAAATCGAAAACAATATTTTAACTAAAGAAATAAATTTTTCATATATCTAAAACAAATATAACGTTTGTTTTAATTAGTTTTTTCGACGCTTAGAAAGTTAGTTAACTGATGTAAGTAGAAAGAAAAAAAGTTTATTAATAAATCTTCCATTTTGCTCACTCAAACTAGTAAATTAATTAATAATTAATTATGACAGAAATAAATCTAAAGTTATGTAATTTACATCACTTATTAAAAGGCATGGTAAAGTAACGTAAATACTCTTTCAGTATATATGGTAGAATTCTATAATGAAATGAATGTAATATTCTTCAAACTAACCGTCAACTCTAACTATGGTTTTAAAAACTTTAATTATCATCTTTAGCCTTAGATAGTATAATAGAAACTATGTTTCTAAATAAAAACTTCTGGCTTGTTTAAGGAGGTTCGGGACTGTTTATCATTTTTATAAGAAAATTCTCAAATTTTTACCATCGAATCATTGATGCATTAAATATTTATTACCGAAATTTGAAGTTGATCGTCTGTCTCATTACCGAGAAATAAATTATTGAAAATTGTCCTTTTAACATGGAAGTAAATGGACCGAGCTTTTAAAAGGGCTATAACTTCTATACAAATTATACCATTTTCAACAAATTTATACAGATCAATAATTCAACTTTTATGAATCGAATGATACATTTTTCAATAGATTTGACAGTCTAGTTAATTAGTTATTCATAAATGTAAAAATAAAAAGTTATTTGCAGCCAACAGAATATGACAAAAGCACTAGTGTAGAATTCCAACTCTATTTGTTGAAATCGTTTTTGTGTTAAATAAATGTTTTTATAATGAGAAAAAATTTATCTCAATATTCTTTTTATTAATATTATCAAAACAAAGATTTTTATTCGAAATTAACCTCATTATTAACAATTTTTTTATTAAAAAATTTGGTATGCAGACGTTGTCACTCTGCAGAAATACAAAAGATTTTTTCGAAGATCAACCAGATAGATAAGCAGTCTCGAACTCCCTAAAGGCACAAACCATGATTTTCACTTACACTGTATTAATAATAAGCAGACATAAAAATATAATATTAAATATAATTTTTTATTTTTTTTTTTTATTAATTATTTTTTCCTCTCATTTTATTTTATTTTACCTAAAATTTTTACACAAGAAATTTTTTAATTTTTTTAATTAAATATATTACTAGTTAATTCAATTAAAGGTGTATTTATTTATTTGCATTTTATTTTTGAAAGACGCAAATAGAAAAAATATAGTGGCTTGGATTTAAACTCATGACCTTGGAGGTTTCTAAAAATTTTCATATAAACGTAGGTATATAACTTTTCTCACAACATCCAATTTTTTGAAATGATAAACAACAAAGAATATGAAATTCTTGATGTACGAGTAATGATCAAATGATTCGTGTAAAACCTTAATTTGCAAAACAATATTAACAAATTAAATTTTTTAGGAGTGAGAAATTATTATTTTTTATGATTTTTCTGGTAAAGTCCTTCCTATACAAATGATAAAACAAATTAATTAATGTTCAACGCATTTTTATTCAAATTTAAAAGGTCAAATGACTAATCATGACTATCGATTGTCGTGAATAATTCATTAATATGAAGATAGCTGTATAATCTTCTGTATAGTTTTTTCTTACAAGTTATTTTTCCTTTTCTTTTGCTATGTCTTTAAATTAAATCTTTTGTAATTAAAAAATATCTGATGAGCCAAACTTTGGAGAAACTAGTCATTTGACCTTTTAAATTTGAATAAAAATGTTTTGAACATTAATTAGTTTGTTTTATCATTTGTATACGAAGGAGTTTACCCGAAAAATCACAAAAAATAATATTTCATTATTCGTGTACATGATTAATAATAAAAGGAATCGAAAGGAGTTGGGCTTGACTTTAAATTAAATACAAAGTCAAACGTTTCGTTGCTGGTTCCCAACTTCTTCAGTGGCTCATTTATTAAATTATTTTATAATGTATTTAATTTAAAGTCAAGTCCAACTCCCTACGATTCCTTTAATAACAAAAAAATAATATTTATTTATTTATCAATTTTTATAATATCCCCTTTCAAATGGTCCCCATTGAATATAACTAATACGCTTATAACATCGTTTATCCCAATCCTCAAAACACTACTAAAACGCTGATTTTGGTATATCGTTCTTCAAATGATTTTGTTTTTATTTCTTCAATGTCCGTAAAACGTTTTTCTTTCATTGATTTTTTCATCTTTGGGTTTGACCTCTGGTTGAATCAAATAAACAAAAACATATACAAATATCTATTTTATAAATAAATATGTATAGGTACATATAATTTATTTGTTTGAGACTATAGTTTCGAAGGTTTGACCTTCATCATCAATATTTTGAATTAGAAATATTTTATCTGCTATTTCTCCTGGGTTCAAATACCCGATTGTATTTAGGTAAATTCGTTTTGTCGTAATAGTAAGCAGGTCACACAACAAACGAATGTTGGTTTATTGAGTGACCTGCTTATTACTGCTATATATATATATATATTGTTTATTTGCATCAAGCAGCATATATGAATATGCATGAAAATATTTATATTAATCAGAAGACTCTAACTTTAATTTATTCAATACAGCGAAGTAAAATAGAAAACAAATAACACAAATGGCAAAGGGTGGGGAAACTATTTACATTTTACCAAACAGATTATATCATAATAAACAATCCAATAGTTGAAATTCCAAGCGAGTAAGTACCTCCAAAGGGAGGCGAAGTCTCTATGTCGAACGAGCAGAAGAATTGAAAGCATTCAAAATATTATTTTTGCTCGAGTTTTTGAAAAAGCTTCTACTTTTCCTCCATTAATTATAAAATATTTTGTTTTTAGAGATTATTTTAAAAGAAACGTGAAGAAATTTTATTTTATTTGTACGAGACTATAATTTCTTCATCTTCGTTCTTATATCTAATAAATAATTTGAATTACTTTTTAGAGCATTGAATAGTAATTTAATACTCCTACTTCCATGTGTAGAGAATAACATCCATTCATATCCGAACGAGTATTAGATTACCATATACATAATACTAAAAAAATATAATAATTTTATTAAGACTGAAGATAAAGAAACTTGGTCTCAAATAAATCAAATTATATATTCAATTAATTATCAAGTAGAACACTTCGATATTATTTATAATAATTGATTGTTTGCATTCGTGTCCGTCCATTTTATATTTTAGATTGCTAGCAATAAACTTCAATACAATAAAATATTATGAATCTATTTTTTTATTTAACTTAGTATAAGCCCAATATCTTGATAAATTTTAATAAATTAATTATTTGTAATAAAATATTAGCCAGTTTTCAAATGAAAAAACCGCGAAAAGGAAAAAATGACATTCGATCTAAAGAGCTTACCTGGCAGGATCACCCGTGGCCTAGTTGGTAAAGGCGCTCTTCGACTATAGGAGAGAGACACAGGTTTCGAATCCTGTCGGGTGCTCAATTCATTTTTTCCTTTTCAAAAAATAATAAAATAATTTTCTAAATGTAGAATTAACATAAGAAATTATTGATTACATTATTTAACTTTCGCGGTTCAAATTGCTTTATTAATAAACTAATTAATTTAACAAATTTTGAATTTGAAAAACACCTCTATTTGTTTATTTGTGCCTGCATCTTCACTACACCTTAAAATCTCAATAAAATTTTTTCTAATAGATATTTTTTTTGCAAATTTGATTCAGAAGTTCAAATGCTAGAAAGTGCAAAATAAAAGTAGTTCTCGATATCCCCTGCGCTCGGCACCAAGTATTAAATATCTTAGACATCTTAAAAACAATAACAATAAGAGTGAATAAAAGATCTAGAGCTAGCATGCTATCTGGGTTAAAAAACAAACATTTTACCAGGGCAGCAGAAATTTTTTACATTATTCGTGAGTTTTCATGGGTACCCGAGTACAAACAGAGATAGAGACTAAAAATAAATTATATTTTAAAAAAACTAAAAAACACGCTTATAAAAAGTACAAAATAATGTTATAATCAAAAAGTGTGCTGCGCAGAAACATGTACTTTTAATTAATTTCGACAAAGTGCCCCACGTTTTTTGATTATTTCATTATTTTGTACTTTTTAGAAGCGTGTTTTTTAGTTTTTTTAAATATAATTTTTTTTTTACTTTTAGTCTTAATTATTTTTATAGAGAAAAGTTTGCGGAATTTAACAGAATGAAATGTATATCGTCGCCTTAGAGTGTAAACCTGCTAACTCACAACAAGGAAATTTTACAGGGCAGAGAAAAAACAAACAAAATTTAATATTGTTGTTATGGAAAGAAACTATTTTTCACATTTTTTTTTCTACAACTTACGATCGTAATTTTAAGTAGCAGTTTTACTTGGACGATGCTGCATCTCTTTTCTTTCGACGTATTAATATGTCATATATCGTCGGCTTAGAGTGTAAACCTGCTAACTCCATTTTTTATCAAATATGACATATTAATACCGTTCGAAAGAAAAAGAGATGCAGCATCGTCCAAGTAAAACTGCTACTTAAAATTACGATCGTAAGTTGTAGAAAAAAAAATGTGAAAAATAGTTTCTTTCCATAACAACAATATTAAATTTTGTTTGTTTTTTCTCCTGTTGTGAGTTAGCAGGTTTACTCTCTAAGGCGACGATATGATAAAAAATGGAGTTAGCAGGTTTACACTCTAAGCCAACAATTTATTTTTATATAATTTCATTTAAATTGAGTAGGTAAAAAATTATTTTTATAGAGAAATGTATGCGAAATTTAACAGAACAAAAGTCACATTAATAGATAGATAAATACATATAGTATACTATACAGGTGAAGCTAAAGATAAGAGTAAATAAATATTATATGTAATATTCATTTCTATGAGTTAAGGATTCTTGGTCACTTGTTCACAACTCATAGTAAATGAATATTACATATAATATTTATTTACTCTTATCTTTATTAAAGATGTTTCACCTTGCACCAACACCACAATCTCTACTAATTACAGGTGAAGCTAATATAAAGCGTGTAAAAATCATGGTGGGTGTTTTCTCCACTTTTCAGACATTGTTAAACACGTACAAAAATCGAGTTAATTCAATATTAGTACAAAGTAATGTGGATTCAAACTTAAGGAAAAAATAATTTTTATTTTTATTTTTTTTGTCAAATCTAACTACCAAACAATCTATATTTAAAAAGTATATATACTATATAAGGATTTATAATATTTATAGGATGATTATGATTCGGAACATTGAACACTTTTGAATCACTCTAGCTTTGAGGAAACAATGCGAAGTGTACCGGAGTGACGTGCCACAATTGATGAGTGAGGGGCAGTGAGGAAATTGCTTCTTAGCTGGATCACGGATATCACTTGGCTGAAAACCACGTCGTGTTATGACACAAGACTCGCTCCTTCTTAAGCTATGTGAGCTGGTGGTGGTGGTGGTAGCCGCCGATGCCCAATTGACGGCACTTCTGCTATGGGAAAGCCTCATTCCTCCCGTACACCCTGACTTCCCGCTACCCGCCCCGCGGATTGTCCACGATTGTGCTAATGCGTTTCTTAGCATCGGCCAGTTGGTTGTGTGGCGACCAGCCCGGTCCATGACGTAACGCAGCTGCGGCCAAAAACTTAGCCCCGACACCCACGCCCTTTCCCCCAGCCTAAATGAATCCAACAAGCAATTCGATGCCGATTGCCTATCATCCGATAATTTACATTCTCATTTTTCATTAATTTTTATCATAACTTCAATACAAACAACAGATTTGAATCAGGGAAGATATATCAATGTTTCGGTCAATAAATAAAACATTAATCTAATTGAAAAGACTTTCTTTTTACTAAGATACCAGAGTTATTGATTCATAATGAGAAATCATTGAGGTTGTTCTCTGCTTGATGCAATATAATGACTATAGTTTCTAAGATTTAACCTAAATCATCAGTCTTTTAATTATAAATATTTTATCAGTTATTTCTCATGGGTTCAATTACCCGATTGAATATAGCAAAATTCGTTTTGATGTTATAGCAAGCTAGCCACAAAACAAACGATAAAAATTGACATAGAATACAGATAAAATATTTCTAATTAAAAGACTGATGATGAAGGTCAAACCTTCGAAAATATAGTCTCAAACAAATAAATTATATAAATACATGATATATATATATATAAGTTTATATTCATCAAGCAGAGGATCCTGATTGATTTCTCTTTTATAAAAAACCAAATCGATTATTTACAAGTTTTCGATTTTCTATATAAAAAAATTTTATCTTTTGTTAAGGGAGAATTGGGGTTCTTGGTGAAACATTTTAAATAAAGTAAAGAAAATTTTGAAAAATTTAAGAAACTTTTTAAAATTTTCTTTACTTTATTTAAATTATTTACTCTATACATTCGTGAATAAAGACCTTAAGTTTCAAATTCATTTAATCATTCTATCATATTCAAATCTCTGCTATAGAAAGTTTGTTAAAAATTGAATTAAAAAATAAAAGTAGTGAAAAATCAGAACGTTCATATTCGTGGTTTTGGTATTAGGGTGACGATATGATGATAATCATATAATTAGATAATAAATTATTAATTTCTTGATTAGTTTTTTGAGAATTTTTTTATATATATCTATATCTATACAGGGTGGTCCTCATGGTACAAACTTTAATGGTAGGTACAGGACATTGTAACAATGAGTTATTGTATAGGAATGTATAGTCGCAAGTGACGCGGTGAGGCGCAAACAGGGGAAATAACGGCTATACATTATACACTATATACTATTACACTATACATACATATCATATTACATATACTTATTACACTATACATTCCTATACAATAACTCATTGTACAATGTCCTGTACCTACCATTAAAGTTTGTACCATGAATTCGGGACCACCTTGTATATAACCAAACTTCTTGAGGATACAAATTCTCTTTTAAATAGGTGTTGGTTTTATTCTTTTTTGACAAAAAAACACATTTTTTATCTTTTATTTTTCTTTATTTTATTTTATTGTTACCCAGGAACGTTTCGACATTTTCAAATATGTCATCATCAGCCTAAAACATTTCAATCATTACACAATTTATATACAATGACAATTTCTCATCACACAACAACAACTCAAAAAATAACACCTATTTAAATGAGAATTTGTATCCTCAAGAAGTTTGGTTATATATAGATATATATAATAAATTATATTTTTAAATAAATAACAGTGGACATTTAAATCAAATAATTTATTTAAATAACTGATACAGTTAAATCCGAGAGTGTGGAATCGCTATTGGAATTTAGTGTACACCGTCTTTGGAATTAGATGGAATTTTTTTCGATATTCACTTATTAGACTGTTTTGTAGACCGAAACGCCATGGTATCGCTCAATTTTTTTAATCAAAATAGTTTCAACCGTTTTTGAGATATTTCGAAAAAAGAAGCAAAAAAACCACTTTTTTCATGCACGATTACAATACTTGACCATACTATAGTAAAGTAAAAATAAAAATGAAACAAATACTTATGTTGTTTTTAATATTTTATTTATTTTTTTCAATAAAAAACGATATTCCGTTGCGAATGTTTGATGAATTTAGTGTCGTCATCTTCAGCGCTTTATTAAGAAAATAGAGATCAAATCCATGGCTTTTAGTACAGATATTGTATTCAATTATTATTTCTATCTGTATTAAAAGCCATGTATTTGTATATATTTTTCTTAATAAATTGCTGAAGATGCCGACACGAAGTTCAGCGAAACGTTTCTGTTGGATCAGATGAGAATACCGTTTTTATTGAAAATATGAAATAAAATAAAAACAATATATTTGTTTCATTTTTATTTTTTATTCAAAAACCCAAGCTGCAAGTTTGCGAAGAGAATATCTTTGAAATATATCGTAATTAAATTTATTATAATTTGCAATTATAAGTATTTGGTTGTTCAGTATTATTATAATTATTAATGTATTATTACAGATACAATTCTGGAGATGATGATAATTTTAGTCAAGCTACTACTCTTTTACCGGAAAACTTTTGACTGAAAACGAACGTCAACGATTAGCCACTAATATAGCGTTGAATCTTTAAAGATGCTTCATCTTTCATTCAGGTAAATAAACATTTTTTTATTTTTTTTATTTTCCATCATGTTAAAACGATTATTTTTTTACTTAGGAACGAGCAATTAAAAATTTTACTCAAGTTGATGCTGATTTGGGTCGAAAAGTTACTGATGGATTAAGCAAATATTGCTCGCTCACGTTTATAAAAATTATATTCCAATCTGGTCAAATTCTGCATTCATATGGAACGGTTTTGGGCATCAATATAATTTATTTTATTAATATAATGGACACTTTATATTATTAAGTTTTTTCTAATTATTAAAAGATGTTTATTTTTTTGAATTTTTGAAAAAAAAACGCAAAAAAAATTAAAAGAAATTAATTTTTATTCAACTTTTTAAATTAATAATAGGATATATATATAGATATAGATATAAATATATATAAACTCTTTTTTAAATATATAAAATATATTTATTAAATATAATAGATATATAAAAATAACAAATACTAATTATTTTTTAAATGTTTAGGATAACCATCTTTATTTGCAAGATGATTATTTGGATCTTCGATTACATATGATCCCTTACCGAGATTTGTTTGTATAATATATTTTCATTTACTCCTTGGGGTTGAATATCTATATTCAAAGTCATCAAAAATTCCTAGAAAATGCAAATTTTTGATCTATTAGTAAAGTCTTTAAAAAAAATTTTAAATTAATTATTTGGTATTTTATTCAGAATCTCTTCCTAAAATTGTTTTCAATAATTTTTTTGTTACCTGAGTGAATTTCATATTTTGGAATGTTTATTCCTTTTTGATACCTCTCTTAAATTAGCATTATTGGATGGAAAAAAGTGATTAATTAAAGCACTAATTAAAGGGACGTCTTTTTCAAAAGAAATAGACAAGCATTTTGGTCCAGCATCAAATGAATAAGCTACCTAGAAATTAGAAAAAATAGTTCTATCACATTTAGAAAATATAAATAAAGAAACTAATTTCACATTCTTAAATTAATTTACACATAAAATATATAAAACTTATTTTCTTTTTTTTTAATCTTGTATATTTATATAAAAATCACTCAATTTTTACAATTTTTAATTATTCATACATGTTTCAAGTATTACTTGGTAAGTATAAGTTTTTTTGGAAAAAAACGTTTTGTGTGTTATTTTTATAATGTATATTTATTTTAAATATGTACATTTTTTCAATTATCTACCATACTTTTATCAGATGAAGAGAAGATGAAAATTGATTGCAAAAGTTTTAACACTCAAAAATAATTAATAGAGATTGTGGTGTTGGTGCAAGGTGAAACATCTTTAATAAAGATAAATATTTTATGAGATATTAAGGTAGTTGTTTCGCGACAATACTAGCAAAAAGTTAATGCTAGAGTATATAGAACAGACAATAAGGATTCATAATTCATAAGCCCAAAACTTTTTGCTGTTTATGTACCGATTCTAGCCAATCCCGTGCTCGTTTGACAAATCTGGCACCATTGTAAGAGATTGAATATTTTTATATTAAAATGACAGATAAAATACATTTTAAAAGTTAAAAAATTTCTATAAAAATCGTTTTGTTATTTTTTAACAAATGTAATCAACGCCTACGTTACACCTTATGAAAATTATAATTTTGAAAAAATCTAGCGCATGCGCGCTTTATACATCTTTCGCTGGTTAAATAAATGCGCTGTTGCCAAATTGTTTTTAGTGTAAATTTTTTTTTATACATTTTTCATTATTTATTCATTATTATCTCAGAAACTGTGTTGTAACTATGAATCAAAATTGTCTTAAAATATGTAAGGTCAGGTGGGGTAACTGGGCCAGCTTCTTTTGTTTTCCCAAGGATAGTACTCCATATTTTTGGCTATAACTAAGCTTCCTCACAATTTATAGATCTCGTGACTATATTAATTGAAAGATGAAATTTTCTTCAAATAATCATGATACTTTCAACTTTTGATTATTCAAAATTTTGGAATTATCTTAAGTTGAATGTAAAGTTTTGCGGTTGGCCCAGTTAAACGCGTTGTGGGGTAATTGGACCAGCCCAGCCTATTTGCTGTTTTTTTAATTTTTAACATCTTTTGAGCAGTTGGACATGTTCCCCTATCCCTCAAGGCCCTGGCCGTAGGTAGAATTAGTCTCATTTGTATATGGATTAAAAATAATCAAAGATGTAAGCGATTCGGGGTAATTGGGCCCTGACTAGGCTGGCCCAGTTGCACCAAGACCTCTATTTTTTTTATTCTATTGAATTTTTTAAGGTAGATAAGTTTAAACGCCAAGTATAATTTTTAAAATCGATTTTTATTACAGAAAATTACAAAAAAAGTATCATAAATCAAACAACTAAACAAAATAATTTCATTTTACCCATTGAAATAAAGTTAAATAAGTTCCTTATGCTTAAGAAAGCCTTAATTAAGTACTTACTCAAGTCTCAATATTTTCAAGGAACTGGGTAAGGCAACTAGGTAAGAAGTAAGCACATAACTAGGTAAATAAGTAAATAAGTAATTAACTTAACTAAGTACTTAAGTATAAAATAAACTTAAAGAAATTTCTCTAATTCAGGAACACTGAAAATTTCCCACCAATATGAAAAAGTGAATTGCGCTAAAAAAATGCGGTAAAATTAAAAAGCTCTGGGGTTACAGGACCCCTGGCCCAGTCGCCCCGGCCCCAGTTACCCCACCTGACCTTATTGGTTATTGTTTAATGTTGGTTTAGTTTTTTATAAAAATGGTAAGAAGGGTTTCTTAATTATAATTAAATATGTATGAAAATTTTTCGATATCCCGTATAGTGCAATGTAAAAGAGTCTGAAAAACTCTATTTTTGAAATTTAAAATCTCCGGAACTATATTGTTCATAAATTTCGTTTTGCCACCAATCGATGCAGAAGTATTTAAATAATAATCTGTCTAAATTTCAAAAAAATCCTAAGAAAACCCATTTGGCCGAACAACTACCTTAATACTCAAAACATGCATAATTAACATTGTAAAACATTTTTTGAAAAGTGATTCTATATAAATATACAACGAGATTGAAAAAAAGAATATTAGAGTTAATAACGATCAATCAATAATAGATAAAGAATTAAACATAAAATAAACTTAACATATATTCACCTTGTTATGGCCACAAAGCTTCATTAATAGCATGAGACCATTTGAATGATAACATGTGATGTATCATTCAAATAAGCAGCTGGCGGATAGGTGTCCAAACAAATTGAATGAAATTGATTACTATCCCGCATTGTTATTTCAAGAGAATTTTTTGAAAATTCTTTTTCATTTATAGCCTTGGGAAATATACAAAGTTAATAGTGATTCAACATAAGACACTTAATTATCGATATATAAATTTAAATGCATATTGTAAAATTTTACATACTTGGGTCATATCTTTAAATCTTTGCGGTAACACATGAGAAATTCGTTGTTTTAAAAGGTCTGACGTTGCTACACTTCTTTGCATTCCTATTGTACTACTGACTTTCTTCTTTGAATCATTAACCTAAATAATAATTGATTAAAAATACATCTTTTCTTAAAAGAGATTACTAAAATAAAAAAAATTCTTACAACAAGTATGAGAATCCTAAGTTCGGGCCAATGTTTCAGAAGGAACAACTTTTGTTGCTATGCTGTCTGATCCATCGTTAAGTTCACCTTTGTGCCATTGGACAAAGCCCCCATATAAACTTCGACACGCAGAACCTGAACCTTGTCGAGCAATTGCTGTTAGTTCTCCAGGGACCTCGTAAGAGAAGCCAAAGCTCGTACTAAAATATATATATATATAAATTATAAATATACCTAAACAAAATTTAACAAATAATTTATACAAATTTTAAATTATATAGTTCTTCAATTACAAAAATTATTTTATTAATTTTCATGTTGGGATTTTGAGGTTTTAATAAGGTGCTACAGCTGAGATTTGCTAGATGGAAAGAGGTGAAGTTAAGAAATGTTCAAGTTTGGATCGGAGTCGAAAGAATTGTGGGAGCCGAGTCTTAAAGAATTGAAAAGGTAAGTAGTAAGGAGATCAAGGCTAGTTTACACGGGCTTAGTACTTGCCATTAGTACTATTCCATTTACTAAGCACTTAGCAGACTAACTGGTTAGTAGTGGTTCACACGTCTCTTCTAACCACTGTAATTAGTGTATAGTGAAAGTTGCAAGATGGCAATTCGAGTTGTCAATATATGTGGTAGGGGAAGCTACTTGCCATTAGTAAATAGAAACCATTTCTATTCACTCGCACTTGCCACTCTACTAATACTAACCACTTATATTGTGTGTTTACACGACACAGAATTAGTGCGAGTGGTTAGTACTAATACTTAGTACTAAGCCCGTGTAAACTAGCCTTCTATAGGAAGCTGAGGAGGCCCAGGGTTGATTTTACTTCATTAGAACCATTGCCAATGTAATCGAATGTTTTCTACATTTGATTCAATCGCGAATCAAATGTAGGGAATTTTTGTCAAATATTGAGTGAAAATAATATCTGAACTTATATATTTCTAACTTGAAATAATGATGTTAAATAAATTTTATAATTTTTCTCATTAATATATCAAAGAATAATTGATATGTCAATGAGAATTGTGAATCAGCCAGTAGTCTCGCAATAAATATCTTTTTCAAATTAGCGCGGTCAAAACAATTCTCATTGATATATCAATTATTCTTTTATATATTAATGAGAAAAATTATAAAATTTAATTAATTAATAAAGTAAAGGGTGTGTAGTTTCACAGTGAATGAAATAAAACTCAAAGAGGTTTATACAAACTCAATATATTTCGGATTATTAGTCCATCATCAGGAGTTTACAGGTTAAAACTTTTTAACCTGTAAACTCCTGATGATGGACTAATAATCCGAAATATATTGAGTTTGTATAAACCTCTTTGAGTTTTATTTCATTCACTGTGAAACTACACACCCTTTACTTTATTAATTAATATCATGTTTCACCTAAAACCTACACCACTTTCTCTAAGTAAAAAAAAAAAAAATCAACATTTAATTGCCAATGTAGTTTCTTTTAGAAGTAAAGAGAATGCTTTGAGACTCTACACATATCTGTGGTAGAGACGGGCGAATTAAAGACTTATATCAGGAGCCATCTATGGCCATTCCTAATGAGATCGAGACCTATAAGTCACTTAACATTGACTATTTCACAGCCTTTAGGTATTCTATTCAAAGAAAATGTCTGGAAGATTATTTTCAAGATATTGGACAACATTTTGTCCCAACTGTCATAAAGTTAAATAAATTAGATGCCTCCCAAGAAGAGTGTTGAGATATCATAAAATTATTATTTTTTTACCTAAACAAGCATATCCGGCAGCAGAAGAAGCGAGCCCAGCAGCTGTTGGAAAATTATTTTCTGAACAAATATGTAGTTTCAGTTCATTAGTTTGTTCTTGAGTAAATTTCTTGCTTCGTTTTTTAACTGAAAAGTATTAAAAATTTTTAAATCTTATTTATAATGTTAAATATATTTTTTGAATAATACTAACTTTCTTTTAAACAATTCTGTAACCTTGAATTATTAAAAGATTCTTCTCTGAAACAATAATTAATTTGAATGTTAGATTAAATATGCACAAATTCTCGAAGTGTATCAAAATATATTTATAAGAGTTCAAGTTACCGATAGAAATAAATTTCAAATTTCTAAGGGCCATTTGTATGTCGGTAAAGTCTTTGTAAAAGTTGACAAAGGGTAAAACCCTTAGAATTCACCTTGTGCCCGGTGGGACGGCCAATCAGATGAAAGTGCGTGTCATCTGATTGGCCGTGGCCACAAGGTGAATTCTAAGATTTTACCCTTTGTCAACTTTCACAAAGACTTTACCAACCGACATACAACTGGCCCTAAGAAAATCATAAGAGGGTGTCATCTATTAGATCCGAGATGGAATGGATTATTTTTAATTATATGTCAGAAGGGTTGTTTTACCTCCTCGGGAATTGAACCCGAGTGCCAAAATTAACACAATCTGGGCTACCCCGTGAGGTGAACCCCTCTGACATATTATGTAAACTCGCTAAATATTTCACTCAAAGATTTAAATATTTTTGTAAAATTTGGGGGTTTAGAGACTCTAGAATTAAACACAAAGCCATTCATATATTTTAAATAAAGGTGGTTGAGTGTTTAGAATTTTGAATTTCTAGAGAGTATTAATTATATTTAAATAAATATATTACTCGTATGTCTCTAACTTTAGTTGGATTCGATTGCTACCACGTGCGCTTATCATCTGCAAAATTTGAGGTGAGCGTACCGAATCTTTCCTTCTAATTTATTTTTTAGGCAGCTGGAATGTCTTGAAATGTATACTCAATTTTTAATGGAAATTTAAAATGATCAAAGATCTTGAATTCGTAGAATCAAGATTACGCTGTCATAGATAGGTCCGTGTGATTATGAATTGAAGATTTTTTTTTTTTAATGCCATCGAATGCAAGTAAGATCCAGGCCCTATGGATCTCAGAAAGACCCTTGCATTTCCGAAGAGAAGGGAAAGTTGATTAAGTGAGAGGGTGGAGACGCTTCTAAATATCGCTGAGTGCAAGCAAAAACATGCCATAAAGAGACATCATTGATTTTATAATTTTCTCATTAATATACAAAGAATAAATAACATATTAAAGAGAATTGTTTTTGATCGCGTTTTTTAAACAAGATATATATATCTATTTATTTATTTATTTGGAGAAAACAACAGTCATAGTTCAAAAAAAAAAAATACACAATACAAAACAAACATAATATAGATCAGAAAAAATAAAAAAACTATGACTTATTACACATTTTCTCACTGAGAGATATAGTATAAAACAAAGTTGGAATCTAGGGACAGAGCCCGAAATACAAATTTTAGCATGTTGAATGATTCTTATCCATTTTCAAACTTAATAGAAGGAATCGCATGGAACTGGACAATTACATTCAAACCAAATTAACAAAAAACAAAACAATAACTCAGAACAGAGCCTCTCTCAAACAAACCAAAAGGCGCGAGACTACTGCTGGTTGAGGCTATTGGAGTCTGCTGAATCTTAAGTCTGGACCAAGAGAGAATGAAAAAGATGTGATCCATCTAGCTATGATCCAGCATCATTTCGCGATTAGCCCGCATGACGCTTTTTATATCAAACACTGATATGGATCACCAAATGGATTTGTAATCTGAGATGTTATATATTCAATCCCCCAGTCCAGCGCGCTCGATCTGTTAACATCATGTGTTAGGTGTGATTAATTGATGGCAAACACCTAACACACGTGTTAACAGATCGAGCGCGCTGGACTGGGGGATTGAATATATAACATCTCAGATTACAAATCCATTTGGTGATCCATATCAGTGTTTGATATAAAAAGCGTCATGCGGGCTAATCGCGAAATGATGCTGGATCATAGCTAAATGGATCACATCTTTTTCATTCTCTCTTGGTCCAGACTTAAGATTCAGCAGACTCCAATAGCCTCAACCAGCAGTAGTCTCGCGATATATATATCTTGTTTAAAAAGCGCGATCAAAAACAATTCTCGTTAATATGTTAATTATTCTTTGATATATTAATGAGAAAATTATAAATTTATTTAACTTCATTATTTCAAGTTAGAAATATATAAATTCGGATATTATTTTCACTTAATATCTGACAAAAATCACCTGCATTCGATTCGCGATCGAATCAAATACAGGAAACTTATGAGAAATCATTGAGGTTGTCCTCTCCTTGATGCAAATAAACATATACGTACATTATATTTATATCAAATATAAATTTCTATATTTATAATTTATTGATCAATGATTTCTCTTATGAATCAATACCTCTGCTACTCTCGGCAAAACAAAAAACTTTTCAATTAGAAAACATGCCATTTTAACTGCCTCCGGCCTCATATCATAACTGCTGAAGTACGCGTAGTTGGCAAGATTTCTTTTAACTGTAATATCGAATTTGTGGTTTATATCTTGAAAATCTCTAAAAAAATGGGGTTTATGTAACAGAATTTATTTTAATGCAGTTAAAGAGAACAAGTTAGACTAACATCTTTAACTAAAGTTAATTCGATTGGTTTTATTTTCGTGAATTATCAGGAATATTAGTTGAAAGAAAAATTCACCTTTCATTAATCAATCAAAACAATCAGCCAGACATATTCAATTTAGGACAATAATAAAAGAAACATGTTAATTCAATTTACATAATTATTCTATTTTTACTTGCATAATGAAAGTTGAAGTATTGCAAAGGCTTTACTTTCGCTTGGTGAATTTTTACTATATACAATGCCTTAAAAAATTTCAAGAGTGTTTGGTGTATAAGACATGACTTAATTATTCCATATTAAAACAAACCACTATGACAAATTAAAAAAATAAAACTGCAACGGATCGTTGCTAAACTTTATCCAAATTCATTTGAAATATTAATATGTTCTTGAGTAAAGTACTTTAAAATATAATTTTACTAAAAACTTTATTTAACCTTTTTTGTGGTCCCCAAGGTACTTAATTAGGATATTAAATTTCATCAAAATTGGTTAAGTCATTTTCAAGATATTTAGAAAAAACTAAAAAAGTACTGAAATAAAGTACTAATGTTTGTGGACCGATATGTACCAAAAACTAATCAGCGCTTCATTTTGTTAAACTAATGGTAGGTTTTCAATTTCATTTCAATCAGCGCAAAGGTGTGGAAAAAATCGTGGACGAAAAAAACGATAACACACATACATACATACATACATCCATCCATCCCCACGCACTTCCAAAAAAAATGGCACTTTTTGGCCTCTCGACGAGATTCCAGGTAATTTTTGGCAAAACCATCACGTGCTAAAATTCAATCTCATTGAATACTTCAATTTGTGACCTTAATTGAGTCCATGGGTTCCGTAGTCTTTACCTGAGGACCCTTTGAAGTCGCGCTTGACGCGAGAGCGATTCCAATACTTTCTCCCATGCTTCGCATTGAATAAAGTAAAAATTGAAATACAAGTCAACCTATTTATTTGCATTTTTTTTAAAAAAGATGAAAATTAAAATTCAGTGTCCTTGATTTGTATTCATGATCTTTAGGTTTCTAAATCTTTCCATACAAACTTATATAACTTTTCTCCCAGACACCATTTTTATAAAAATTTTAAACAACAGAACATGAGTTTCTTGAAAAATACTGATTATTTGGTAATTGGTATATAATTCTTTAATATAAAAGTGCAATTTTTATCTTTATAGCTCAAGCCATTTCCAGTTTGTTATATAATGATTTGCCTCAAAATCAGATGTGCATCTGCGGAGATGTTTGCTGATTTTATCTAGAATGGGATCTCATTAAATTTATCTTGGTGTTGTAATTTGTAATTTTATTGGGCAGGTTTTGGACAGCGAATTATTTTTTATTAACATTTTTAAGAGTAATGTTCAAAAGTATAACAGGAGCCTATTTTAGTATCGATACAAATCTGTCTTTCCGTCTGTGAGAACATTGTAGCTTGTAAATTAAATATATGTACGAACTTATTTTCCCCGGTAATCAAAAGTCGTATTAAAATTTTAATTGCATGATTATTTTAGCGGAGGGTCGAATTTTTGGTGGGATCGAAAATAAAAACAATTTTTTAACATGGAGCGTGATCCCTTTAAAGATCTCCTTAAGTACATAGAATAAACTATATTTTTTAATTTAATTCCCTTTAAATGTGAGAAAGTCCAAAGTAGCAATCTTTAGGTAAATTTTGTACCTGATCTTGTAAAATGCGGGGTGAAAAGGGGTGATATAAGATTGGAAACAGGTGTTCGTACCCTCTCTTTATTTCCAATTTCCGTTTTTTAAATAGCAAAAATAAAATTTATAAAGGTGAATCATCTCTTTGGCAAGAAAATATTTTTTGTAACTGTGCGCCACTGGTGGGGAACACTGAGACAGCGAACCTGGCGGAGAGAAAACATAACATCACTCGGCGGACCCACAGCTTTGTCTGAGCCGAATAATTGATATATATTAACGAGAATTGTTTTTACCGCGCTTTTTTGAAAAATATATATATCGCGAGACTACTGCGGATTGAAGCTATTGGAGTCTGCGGAGTCTTAAGTCTGGACCAAGAGAGAAAAAGATGTGATCCATTTAGCTACAATCCAACGTCATTTTGCGTATAGCCCGCATGACACTTCGGATGGATCACCAAATGAATTTGAAATCTAAGATGTTATATATTCAATCTCCCAGCCCAGAGCGCTCGATCTATTAGCATGTATGTTAGATGCTTGCCATTAATTAATCGAATGTTTCTAATAGAAAAATTATAATTATTCATCATTTTTTCAAGTTAGAAATATATAAGTTCAGATATTATTTTCACTCAATATTTGACAAAAAATCACCTACATTTGATTCGCGATTGAATCAAATGTAGGAAACATTCGATTAATTAATGGCAAGCATCTAACATACATGCTAATAGATCGAGCGCTCTGGGCTGGGAGATTGAATATATAACATCTTAGATTTCAAATTCATTTGGTGATCCATCCGAATGTCATGCGGGCTATACGCAAAATGACGTTGGATTGTAGCTAAATGGATCACATCTTTTTCTCTCTTGGTCCCAGACTTAAGACTCCGCAGACTCCAATAGCTTCATCCGCAGTAGTCTCGCGATATATATATTTTTCAAAAAAAGCGCGGTCAAAACAATCCTAATATAACAATTATTCTTTGATATATTAATGAGAATAATTATAAATTTATTTAACATCATTATTTCAAGTTAGAAATATATAAGTTCAGATATTATTTTCACTCAATATTTGACAAAAATCACCTACATTTGATTCGCGATTGAATCAAATGTAGGAAACATTCGACTAATAATAGGTATATTCTAAATTTAATTTATTCATACCTTCCATTCAGCCAAAATTTGTTTTCCTTGAAATTGGGACTATGCATTACCGTTGTTTTGGCACACATCTAAAAAAAAGAAAAGTTACTACACCTAATAACGGGACTTAAATTTACTTATACTTACAAAATCTGAATTAAGAGTAGCACTAATGGACTCATTTAGAAGGTAGAATCAATTCTTCATTGCGCTTTCCCCCTGGAAATATTACACAAAATTATTATAATAGAAATTATTAAAAAAAATTATTTATTTCAATTTTCAGTATTTAATCACAGCAATATTCACTGGCGCAATACAAGTAATCATTTTAAAATTAAAATAATTATTTTTCAATATTAAATACAAATAAGTTAGAAATTTAGAAAAATATAATTAATAAAATGCAAATAAAAAAATATTAAAAAGACAAGGATGATATTTATGTCACATCAAGTAAATGTCAACGATGACAGAAGAATACTAAATATGAAATGAAGTTAGCTTCGCTTTATATACTGTTTTTTCACTTTCCAGGGCTAACTTCTCCCTTAATTATAGGGTTTTTAGGATTTAGTTGTTATTTCAGAGATGTCATTTGCATTCATAAATCTTAGGTTATCATAGTAATATATCCATCAGTGTGGTCAGTAAATATATTATTTTAAATTACTATTGAAATAGAAAAAAGATAAGCATTTTTTTAAATAAATTAAAATAATTTTAGATTAAATCACGATGGATCCAGCGTTAAAGTTAAGGGAAAGAGATCTCTTCACAAAGAGAGCTCTAAAAAGCAACCCTATGAAGTTTAAATATAAAATTGTCCTTTATCTATAAATTATGATAGGTTAAAAAATAAAATGAGAGAGTCTTCTGTTTTTTAAATAAAATAATTTTTAATTATTTCTAGAGACTATAGTTTCGAAGGCATTGCCTTCATCATCAGTCTATCACAAATATTTCAGTATTTAGTTACAAATTATTTACAAATATATATACATTTTAAATTTATACTTAAATATATATATATTTTAGTTTTAGTACAAATATATATATTTTTCAGAATTTTCAATGTATAAATCTTAATTTGTAACTAAATACTGAAATATTTGTGATAGACTGATGATGAAGGCAATGCCTTCGAAACTATAGTCTCTAGAAATAATTAAAAATTATTTTATTTAAAAAACAGAAGACTCATTTTATTTTTAACCTAAAATAAAAACAATTCTGTTACCATCGACAGTGAAATCTTTTATTCAACTAATATAAATTATGATTTTTTTTTAATGACAACTTTTTTTTAGAGTAGAAAAAAAGAGAAAACAAACAGAAATCAAAGATGACACACGGTCGAAAAAATCAAAGCCAACTTCTACACCTTCGGCTCCAAAACTCGATGTGGGCAGGTAAAAAAGTTCATGTCAAATAATTAGAAATTTCAGGACAAACCATTCAGGTGTAAAATTCTTTTTTTTGTCCCTCAAATGCCGTCGTTTCGACTCGATCCAGCAGTCATAGTCAGGGCATAAGGCGTTTACAGTAAAAAAAAATCAAAACTTTTTGGTAGATAGATAAATCATTTATTTTATTTTATTCGATATACGGGAGTTATCCCAGTTACAATATACATTATTATACAATAAATTAACAATTTAACAAAACTAAAAAGCTAATTTATAGTCTTAATTATTTTTATAAAGAAAAGTTTGCGCGAATTTAACAGAATGTAATGTATTTATTTCTATTATATTTATATTATCTCATTTAAATTGAGTAGGTAAACTATTATTTTTATAGAGAAATGATTGGGGAATTTAAAAGAGCAAATGTCACATTGATAGATAGACAAGTGAAGCTAATATAAAGCATGTAAGCCCTTTGAACCAGATGTGGTGTTCAAATGAAGACAAGGAATTTTATTCTGGTTGAATAATGAGACCACATCTGGTTCAAAGGGCTTACATTCCTCAAAACAACATCTAATTATTATACATAAACCATCAGCGCCTTTATCAATAAATTAATATATATACGTTTGTTGATTTGCATCAGAGGACAACCTCATTGATTTCTTCTTAAAAATCAACAACTCTGTTAATTATTTTCAATTTATATAATTTTATTAATGTAATTTATATAATTTTATTAATGTTTTCTATATTCTTGTATAGACAAGTCTTTTTTCTAGGCATTAACGCTGTGATTTATTTAAAAATATTTTTATGATGTTTCGAAAAAAACAAAGTAAATACACCAATTTTTTCTGCACTCTATGGGAAAGTAACAAATCCCAGCAAAAACACTTCTGTAAAAATAGGCCAAGTTCGAGAAATCGTTTGCCAAAAAAGAAGTGAGATCTAATGTGCTGCCATGTTCAACATCATCAATTTATTAAATGAGTCGACAATATAGTAACTTAAATTAAATCGCATGTTTTTAATTTTACATGTCCATCTATATTTATTGATTTCATATTTTTAATTGAAATTATTTTCCTGAAACTTGACATTTACGCATTATGTTATTATTTTTATTGTTTTTTAAGGTCTCCACCTCTCCCCTTTTAGCCCTCCAATCCTTTCACTTATGATCTAATGATATGGTCATATGGTAACTTAATTATGACATTCATTATGATGCGTAAATGCCAAGTTTCAGGAAAATAATTTCGAATAAAGTAATGAAATCAATAAATATAGATAGACATGTAAAATAAAAAACATGTGTTTTAATTTAAGTTACTATATTCTCGACTCATTTAATAAATTAATGATTTTGAATTTGGTAGCACATTAAGGGCGGTTGTATGTCGTAAAGTAAATGCTTTTTACCACTAACCAAGGGTAGTTGGTAAATGGAGGGACTGGGATGGCCAATCAGATGACAGGAACTTTCAGTGCCTGTCATCTGATTGGCCATCCCAGCTCCTCCATTTACCATCTACCCTTGGTTAGAGGTAAAAAGCATTTACTTTGCGACATACAACCGGCCCTAAATCTCACTACTTTTTTTTGGCAAACGGTTTCTCGAAATTGGCCTTTTTTTACAGAAGTGTTTTTTGCTGGGATTTCACTTCTTTAGGTGTGAATTTACACTGCAAGTTTCACGCCTTTATATTAAGGGCTGATTAAGGAAAAGTATTGTTTTTCACTTTTATTAGTTTCTCAAGATATTCCATCATGCCGAATTTCAGCATTCTAGTGTCATTGTATTTTCACTTATATTAATTTATAGGGTCATTCCATGTCAACTCAACACACCCATTTTACCTCACCACTTTAGATTTTCTTGAAATTTGGTACACTGATATGCTGTGCTAATATGAATAAAAAAACAAAATTTCAAATTTTTATCTTGAATAGTTTTTTATACGGCCTTGTGAAATTTTCAAAAAATCGCAAAAAAACCACGAACAAATAATTTTGAAACTGCTCTAAAAGCTGTCTTAATTGAGTTAGAGAGGTGGGACAGGTGTCATTTTGCAGCTTTTTTAATGCTCTTTTCAGAGACATACAACATGACATAGGTTGTAATAAATTTTTTTTTTTAATGTAAATCAAATTTTTGATTTTGATTTTTTCTAAAAAGTACCACTTTTAAAATTTTCAAAAAAATTCTGTAAATAGATAGTACTTTCATAAACTACTATGCAAAGTATAATGATGGGATGGTAATGGGGTCTATGTTTAAAAAAATTATTACTGACTCTTGTTTTTCATAAATACCCAGTTTTGACCAAATAATAATGATTTTAATGTAGTGAAACGACATTTTATGAAAAATCACTTTGTGTATATTAAACTAACTTCTAGAAAATGATGTAGACCAAACCCAATTGGCTTTTTCAAAATTTAAACAGTGAATTTCTGAACATGGATCTCCTTCTTCAAATAAAATCTTATTTATACTCAACAATTTCACATCTTTAGCCACTTTTTAGGTCAGTACTGATGTTTTTCTTATTGGTTTACAATTAATATTTTTAGTTCTGTGTAAATTTTTAATGAAGTTAAAATAAATCTCACCCTTCAATATCACTCATAAATATATAGTCTTGTTATAAAATCTGCTAACTATTGTAAAGCTGACCTAATGAAATAATTATTCATGTATTCACCAAACAACAAAACAATATGTTCAACTTGAATTGTAGATTTTTTAATGTCATTTTGTTATAGGTACAGCCCTAGCAATTTTGCCCGAAGCCGCCATTTAAATATAGCCTAAGAAATATATGTTTCATGAATTTATTATTAAACAGTTATTTAACTAGCACAGAGTGTTTATTTCATAAACATAGTTTAATATACACAAGTGATTTTTCATAAAATGTCGTTTCACTACATTAAAATCATTATTATTTGGTCAAAACTGGGTATTTATGAAAAACAAGAGTCAGTAATAATTTTTTTAAACATAGACCCCATTACCATCCCATCATTATACTTTGCATAGTAGTTTATGAAAGTACTATCTATTTACAGAATTTTTTTGAAAATTTTAAAAGTGGTACTTTTTAGAAAAAATCAAAATCAAAAATTTGATTTACATTTTGAAAAAAAAAATTTATTACAACCTATGTCATGTTGTATGTCTCTGAAAAGAGCATTAAAAAAGCTGCAAAATGACACCTGTCCCACCTCTCTAACTCAATTAAGACAGCTTTTAGAGCAGTTTCAAAATTGTTTGTTCGTGGTTTTTTTTGCGATTTTTTGAAAACTTCACAAGGCCGTATAAAAAAACTATTCAAGATAAAAATTTGAAATTTTGTATTTTCATTCATATTAGCACAATATATCAGTGTACCAAATTTCAAGAAAATCTAAAGTGGTGAGGTAAAATTTTTATTTAAAGTGTGTTGATTTGGCACGGAATGACTATACTATAAATTTCACCCCTTCATTTTATGTCCTTAAGTAGGGGATGTTTCGGTATTGCGATTTATATTGTTTTAGGACTTGGGATACTTAACAAATATTTTTGTAATTTCCCTATCAACTAATGTCTTGATGTTTTTTTAATTTTAAACGATCAATGATCTGATGATAAAGCAAACGTCGGTATTTGAGAACAAAAAAAGATTCTTTATTAATCCTGAAAATCCCTCATTATTGAAAAAACATATTTAGAATTTAATATAAATGATAAAAATATAATTGTTTAAATATTTTTTTACCTAGCTATAAGTCTATGAGTGGTAGTTCTCAATTTAAATTTGGTGTCCTGGCTAAAATTGTCAAACATATGAGAACACGACATCAAGATGGTGAAGATCATCCCCTTAACTTAGAAGAAATACTTGATGAAACGAATCAACTTGATGTGGGAACTAGAGTAAAACAGGTATATTTTCTTTTACTTATATCACTATTTGAATTCTTATTATTTTCAAACAAAATTAATTTTAAGATTATTTTAGCTATAAATAATATAGGTATTTTCATTAAATAATATAAAATATTTATTAATTTTGTTTAAGCTTTGGTGGTTGAATTTTTTATCAAACAAATTATCCATAGCTTGATTATATCGGGTGGTTTTTTTAGAGGTATAGAACTTCGAATTGAAATAAAACACAAGAAAATCGTTTTAATGTCCATCAATTTGGCTTTATTGGAAGGATAATTTTATGCCATTAATGTTTAAATATGATTTCGGGCATGTGGCCGCCGCGGCTGGCTCGAATAAATCCAATTCTACAGGTCCAATTTTCAACCACTTTTTCGAGCATATGGGGCCGTATGTTGGCAATAACGCCACGAATGTTGGCTACGTCAACAAGCAAAATTGCCGCATTTGGAGTGAAGAGAATCCACATGAGACCCTTGAGACGCCATTACATCCACAAAAACTGACTGTTTGGTGTGCTCTATGGGCTGGTGGAGTCATTGGGCCATACTTCTTCCGAAATAATGCTGGAGAGTCAGTTACCGTTAATGGAGACCGGTATAGAGCCATGATAACCGACTATTTTGTTCCCGAATTGGATGGCATGAATGTGGATGAGTTGTGGTTCCAACAAGACGGCGCTACATGCCACACAGCGCACGTCACATTCGATGAGCGCATAATTTCGCGGAATGGACCTGTCAATTGGCCACCAAGATCGTGTGATTTGACACCATTGGATTATTTTCTTTGGGGATATGTGAAGTCGCTCGTCTACGCCAACAAACCAGAAACGTTAGGGGACTTGGAAGCCAACATTCGTGGCGTTATTGCCAACATACGGCCCCATATGCTCGAAAAAGTGGTTGAAAATTGGACCTGTAGAATTGGATTTATTCGAGCCAGCCGCGGCGGCCACATGCCCGAAATCATATTTAAACATTAATGGCATAAAATTATCCTTCCAATAAAGCCAAATTGATGGACATTAAAACGATTTTCTTGTGTTTTATTTCAATTCGAAGTTCTATACCTCTAAAAAAAACACCCGTTAATATCCTAATGATCGAGGGGTGAACCGCGATTGGAATTAGGTGTACACCTCTTTAGAATTATGTGGAATTACTTTGGAATTCATTAGATAATGCCCCTTCATCTATTGTCTTCTACTTGGAAATGAGAAGTAGGTGTACACGATATTAGGTCGCGGTCCACCCCTCGTCCTAATGAATATACAAGGAGGTGTCAAACCAATTATTATTAAAAAGCTTAATTTCAGGCAAGCTCAGGATATAAAGTTTTTTTCTAAGATTTATTTTAAATTTAAAAACCATCTCCAATGGGGATTTAAGAGAAAGTAGCGATTTGAATAGCACTTAATAAAAAAAATGCCGTTTGCAACAGTGATCTCCAAAGTGGGGTACAAAATTCTAGGGGCGCCACATTTCTCTTCAAAATACTTTATGTCCTCTTGTAATTTATCAATTGCATGTATATATATATATTGTTTCATTTAAAATAAATAAATAAAAAAAAAATAACTTGATTTTCTGCATTTTTTCCGTTCATTTCCTGAAAAAAAAAATCATTTTTGACACACACACGCGGCGGGGGTACAATTTATGATTATTTTCGTCATAAGGGTACGCGGTCAAAAAAGTTTGGAGATCACTGCTTTAAAAAAGATAGCTACATTATTTCACCACAAAAATGTGTCAACTTCTTATCTTAATAATAATATCCTGGAAAACTGTTCATTGGGAGTTGTTTCCCATAACGGGTGGAGTGCCTTGAATTTTTGTTTGTGTTGAAAACTTTCTGGTCTTCACTGGAATCGATCCTAAGCAGCGCGCGATTCATAGTAGATCAGCTGTCATAACTATTTATGTAATAATTCCATTTACCATTGGACTTGGCATCTGCAACAAACCCGGTAACCCATTAGGTCTCGTAATTTAAAAATTATAATTCTGGTTAGTTCTTTATATATTAGACATTTTAATTCCTCTGTGCTAATACTTCATATCTCCATCGTATTGCTTCACCTCAATGGGATTAAGGGGGAGCTTTAAAGGGCGATAACTAAAAGTTTTCTATTTCTACTAGAAAAGCAACGGCAAAATTCCCTAAAGGCAATATTGCATCTAATCTTTATGAATCTCTTCCTACTTTCTTTTATAAATAATTGTCTCGTCCCCCTCAATTTTCAACAGCATAACTTAGTAAATAATTTCCATACAACTTATACACCAATGATTTAGTTTAAAAAAATGCAAAAGAAAGCAATAATAGTATAAGAAAATATTCTTATTTAATTAACAAATCTTTTTATATTCATAAAATATAACCAAAAATGTTTTTTAAAATATAATAATAAAAATAAAAACTATGCGTCTCACAGTTAATAAACCATTGCTTTAATAGAATAGAGCAGTGTTCATCAACCTTTGTCATCCTGTGGAACCCTTTTTTTGAAATGATTTTTCAATTTTTTTGGGTAGGGGCTCCATATCTCCCTTATAGCCCTCTGATCTTACCACTCAAGATCCGGTTGAGTGGCTTTTTTGAACCCTTTTTTGAAATGATTTTTTCAATTTTTTTAGTAGGGCCTATTACCAGTTAAAAAATATAATAGGGCCTCCACATCTCCCCCTTATAGCCCTCTGATCTCGCCACTCCAAGATCCGGTTGAGTGGCTCAGGGTGTGGCCACAGCAGAACGGTGTGAAACTTTAGAATGCTGCGACCAAGAATAAAATAATAATAATTAAAAAAAAAAGGGAATACCCCCGCATCTCGTCCCAATAAAAATAAAACAAACAAAATAAATCGTTAGAATATGTCACTGGGTTTGAAGAAATTTCTTGTTAAATTATTTAAAAATAAATAATTTAAAAAACAGATAAATAACTAAGTAGACAGAAAGTTGCCTTAGTCGAGGAATAAAAAATAAATAGGCAGGAAACCGCCATGGTCAAGAAAAAATAAATATTTGACTGGTAATATAGGGTCTGGGTAAAATATTAAATAAATAGATCAACGCTGAAAAAAGGGGTCCCTTTCGTTCAGTAGCACACCCAGATATGATTTTTTTTTTGGGGGGGGGAGGCGGGGGAGGGAGGTCGTATTACATATTACATGTTATGAACAAGGTGCGTCCCTGCCTTTGTTATAAAAACTTTATATAAGATATAAATTTACATTTATTCAAACAAAAAGATGAAATATTCCAATTTTAGCATAGCGTTTGAGAGGAACCCCTATGGCTCCTCGGAACACAGGTTGAAGAACACTGGAATAGGAGCATTAGCCAGTAGAAGCTAACCACTATAATTACAGGAAATATATTTTCCGATAAAACGCGAGGTTATGCTTTGACATGTGATTCATTATTTGAGCTTAAGTTTATATTTTATTCACTTTTAATTACATTGCAGTAATTTTTCATAAAACATTTTTGTTTATTTAATATTAATTTTTAGAAAAAATAATTTCAATGGATTTTTAAATTATATTTCAAAAACATTAGCATATGTACTATTAAGGAGCCTACAGACTTGCAACTTGTTTGCCACAGACTATGCAACCTAACCTTGCAACCACAAGGCCCATCAACATCAGTAAGCAAAAGTCATTGTTTGATCTAGTTTACTACTAGGCAAAATTCGTGAAAATGTCTACCTAATTCGTGAGATCGTGAAATTGTGATCAAAATCGTGAGATCTGGCAACTATGCTAATGTTTCCAATCAAGTCGCCAACCGTTGGTGCAACCTGAAATTGCAACTTCAACCATCCCACAGACCTTCAACATTCTTTGCAACATGTCATGTTTGCAACCTAGTTGGCAACCAAGTTGCAAGTCTGTAGGCCCCTTTAAGGAGGTTCTTTCGCGACAATCCACACAAAAAGTTTTAGCCTCGTAACCACTCTATAAATATGAACGGAACTAAAATTTTAGGTTATGTTTTTTTAACGTGACTGTCCACTCACACTACGAAATCTCTATATGGATACACACATACTTGCCGGATCGTTTCCAAGCCATTGTGCTTATATCCCCTCCACTAAAAATAATCGCCCAAATATGTTTTTTTTTTGTTTTTTTATCAAAACTACGTGGTAAATAATTTCAATTTTTTTTTTTAAGTTACTCCGAATATATTATTCTAACAAATATTAGTTTTTCATCAAGATGGTGAAAGTCCTTCAATGAAAAAAATAAAATAATGATCATATCCCCCACCCTTTCCCTATCTACCCTATGTTAAAAATGTCATTTTTAATTGCAATTATTTCATGTTTGGTGTGGTAAATCGTCTTCAAATTTTAACAGTATGTGTATTATGCTTTTAATGACTTATATTCCAAGTTTCAAAGACTTCTTGAATTTTTGCATTTGTGAAAGAACTACCTTAAATGAAATATAATTTAAGTACTAGTATCTTTGTTATAATTTTTTTTTTTTTTTGAAACCCCGGAAAATTTTTTATTGTGAAATTAATTAGCATGGTCATTTCAAAGGATTTAATGTAGTTGTTGGGTAAATAATTATTATATAGTGATGGTTTCTTTTTTATCAGTAGCTTGGGACTGAAGCTCTTGTACAAAATCCTAAAATAGAAGTCACAGCAGATGGAAAATTTCTTTTTAAAGCACCTTATAAAATAAAGGATAAGAAGAGTCTCTTGAGGATTTTAAAACAACATGATTTAAAAGGCCTTGGAGGAATATTATTAGAAGATGTTCAAGAACTCTCTCCTCATTGTGATAAAGCATTAAAGGTTATTTAAATTTTCTATTTTAAATAGAAAGATAACAAATTACATATTTATTAAGTAAAAATTTAAAAATAACTATCTGCTAATTTCATTTGAAAAATGTTTTTAAAATTCTTTATAAAATCTATCTACATATATATAAATGAATTCTCAGTTTTGAAAATACTACTTCTCTTAATTCTTTTTTTATCAAATTTTATTTAATAAATCATTGATAAAAATACGATTTCTTTATTAAATAATTATTTTATTTATTTATATAATATAATTAATATTATTTTTAGAGTCTACAAAATGAAATAATTTATATAACAAGACCAGTAGATAAAAAGAAAATTATTTTTTATAATGATAAAAACAGCAAACCTTCCAGTTGATGAAGAGTTTCAAAAACTTTGGAGATCAGTTGCTGTTGAAAGCATGGATGATCAAAAGATTGAAGAGTATTTAGGAAAAAACAGGTAAAAATAAAGAACTATTTAAAAGAAATCGTTTTAAACACGATAATTTTTTATTCCTAATAATATTTTTAGGGAATCCGTTCAATGCAAGATCATGGGACTTAAAAAGGTTCTTCCTCATAAACGTAAAAAACCTAATCAACGTAAAAAACAACATAAAAACCAAGAGATAATAGAGCATATGGCAGATGTTTTAGAAAACATATAATGAAGATAAAATAATTAACTTAATATTGGTTTTGTAATTTTACTTATTATAATAATTTCCTTTCTTTTAATAAATTTTAATATAATCTCCACTTTATTAAACGAGCAAAAATTGTTTGTAAATATATTTGTTATATATTTGTATCTTAGTTCTATTTTGAAAACGGCTCTACCGATTTTGATGAAACAAATTCTATTAACAAGTTTTGAGGATGAGAAACGATCTGGCTAGGTCTGGACCTCGACAAATTTCATCTTAATTGATCTTTTCTTAATTAAAGTAATTATTGATAGATGAAAATCTCAATAAAAAAGTTTGTTTACATTTTTTTTCAATTATCTTTTATTTTTAATTGGTTTTTTTAATTTTAAAACCCACTAATAGGTTATAGCAAATATTAATATATTATATTAAAATTAGGAATTTTTTCGTTTGGAAGTTGAAAGATGATGGAATTGGAATAATTATCGGAAAAGAGGTTTTTTTATTTAATTAGTTTTTTTCCTCTTTATTAAAAACAAGGACTAAAAAGATGATCAAGGACAGTCGATGGTGGAGAAGTAATCTCCGGAGTCGAAGCTCAAATACAATGTATACATTAATTCATGTAAAATAATTGGTTTAATTAAGTGGATATTGATGAGGCAGTCCAAAAAAAGAAGAAGATAATTTACACTATCTTTTTATTCATAAAACCGACGTTTCGGAGGCTATTCCCTCCTTCTTCAGGGTCTGTAATTAATTAAAATGGGATTTGGCCATCATTACAATCAAGATCATTACAAATTATTTTTTTATATAAATACAATTAATATATAATTATATGGAATACAATTTTTTAATCAATAATATTCTACTCACTTTGAAAAGTCAGTGAAGGAAATCCAATGCGGCATTCCCCTCTGTCTCCTCTTTCAGTGGCAGTAACAATAATATCTTGTATTTCATTCTCAGCAGAATTATAATGTAATAATGATTTGGAAATATTTTTTTTTTTTTTTATTAATATAAGTGCATATCATTAGCCACAATCCCCTCTCAGATAAACCCTGCGCAAAGCAGTTGTGCGCATAATTATTTATTTATATAGTACCACAACATGTATTTTACTTTAAATTATACTTTACATATATTTTTATACAAACTTTTTATAAATCATTCATTTATTTATCTTATTTCATTATTTTTTTTTTTTTTTTTTTTTTCTTTTTTTCCCTCATAAATCTTAAAAAGGTTTGTCAAGTGTTTAAAATAAAATTACGAATTTACTATTTACAATTATTTACATATTATCTATTTACATTGTTATATTTTAATTATACAAGTTTTAGATCAGCTTAATAATTGTCAAATAGTTAAATTCGCAATTTTAAGATTTATGAGGGGAAAAAACAATAATAATAATGAAATAAGATAAATAAATGAATGATTTATAAAAGTTTGTATAAATATATGTAAAGTATAATTTAAAAGTAAAATACATATTGTGGTACTATATAAATAAATAATTATGCACAACTGCTTTGCGCAGGGTTTATCTGAGAGGATTGTGGCTAATGATATGCACTTATATTAAAAAAAAATTTCTCCAAATCATTATTACATTATAATTCTGACTGAGAATGAAATACAAGATATTATTGTTACTGCCACTGAAAGAGGAGACAGAGGGGGAATGCCGCATTGGATTTCCTTCACTGACTTTTCAAAGTGAGTAGAATATTATTGATTAAAAAATTGTATACCATATAATTATATATTAATTGTATTTATATAAAAAAATAATTTGTAATGATCTTGATTGTAATGATGGCCAAATCCCATTTTAATTAATTACAGACCCTGAAGAAGGAGGGAATAGCCTCCGAAACGTCGGTTTTATGAATAAAAAGATAGTGTAAATTATCTTCTTCTTTTTTGGACTGCCTCATCAATATCCACTTAATTCACTTATCAGTCCGTCTCCAAAAATTACTCCAATCTTATTGGTTTAATATATATTTAATAAAAAAAAAAAATTGTATTGTTTTTAATTAGCAGGTGTCTAAATCATATCATTACAGGTGTGTTTACAAATAAAGTGGTTGAAGTGGCTTTTTTTTATATAATTTGGAAATAAATCTTATTTAATTTTATGTTTTTATTTCAGATCCTATACCATTATTTTTTTATTATTATTTTCCCCTATTTATTTTTTATAATGTTTATAAATATGAACGAATGTGGGCAAATTGGTGTTCGAGTAAACAAATATACACATTAATATGTGGACCACTAGAATGCTAGAAATGCAAAAATTGGGTGCGGGGTGGGGTTGATGTGGGAGGTGCAGGAGGTGGGGTGCATTTGTGGGGATCCGGGGGTGGGAGGCGCGGTTGGGGTGGGGGTGGAGTGTGTGGTTTCGGGAGGGGGGAGGGGGGTCAGGGGTTACCGTGCATCGCTCGGTGGCTCCAGGTACTATATATTTAAACAGCATCTATATTGTTAATTGATAAATAGTACTTTATCCTAGAAAACCATCATAATCAAAGTTATTAATTAATCAATTTATTAACTGACTTCAAAAAAGGAGGAGGTTCTCAATTCGACTGAATTTTTTTTGTGTGTCTATGTTACCTGATATCTTCGTCAATTGTGAACCGATTTCGATGATTTTTTTTTGCATTGGGTTCAGTCTAGTTTCCGATTGGTCCCGTTTTTTTTTCATTGGTATTGGACCTTTTTTTGTTATGTTTGTTCAGGCATAACTTCTTTGTTTATGAACCGATTTTAATGATTATTTCTGCATTTGGATCAGTATAGCTCCAGGATAGTCAAGATACCTAACTATTTATTTATTTATTTTATGTATGTTCAGCGAGAACTATTTGCCACGTGGACCGATTTCGATGATTCTTTTTTTATTGGAAAGGGGTACCTTAGGGGTGGTCCCATATTAATTTGGTCAAGTTCTGATGATATGATCAATGACGAAATAACGTAAATCTCCAATTCTTATGAGCAAATAATCGAAATTATAATAAATAAAATCTTTTATAAAAAACAATCTTAAAACATTCATTTAAAACCCGCAAACGTTTCGAGAGAATTTCTATATTTATGAATTGAATTTTATTATCATTTTCTGGGGATGGTAGAGGGGATGGGTGAAAAAGGGGAGAACAATATGGAATTGGAATAATTATCGGAAAAGAGGTTTTTTTCTTTAATTAGTTTTTTTCCTCTTATTAAAAACAAGGACTAAAAGATGATCAAGGACACTCGATGGTGGAGAAGTAATCTCCGGAATCGAAGCTCAAAAACAATGTATGCATAAATTCATGTAAAATAATTGGTTTAATAATATCATTTTCTGGAGGATGGAAAATAATAATGGAATTGGAATAATTATCGGAAAAGAGGTTTTTTTATTTAATTAGTTTTTTCCCTCTTATTAAAAAACAAGGACTAAAAAGGATGATCAAGGACACTCGATGGTGGAGAAGTAATCACCGAGTCGAAGCTCAAATACCAATGTATACATTAATGTAAAATAATTGGCAATAATATCATTTTCTGATTCATTTGGCCCAACGATTTCTCTTATGAGATGCATGCCAAGGTATTATATTAAGTCAAAAGTCACTATTAATGACATCACTAAAAGAGAAAAAATAAAAATAATTTTTATAAAAAAAGAATAAAACCGACTTCAAAAAAATTAAATGCAACAAATAAAATAATAATAACTCAAAAATCAAATAAAATGCTACAAAGGTATAAAATAATTATCGTCAATTCGCCTGGAAACAGTATTGTTTCTCAAAGGAACCGATTGACTTATCTTATTTTCTAGACCTCGCCTAGCATGATTTCAACAATTTTTTTTTGGTAGCCGGTAAAACAAGAGTTTCGCCAATTGTGTGAGGTGTACAGTACTGTTTTAATTTCCCCCCTTTGAATACTCATCGCCCCCCACTTATTTATTGCCCACCTGATAACCCAAATCGCCCACTTGGGGAGCGATCGCCCCCAGGTTGGGAATCACTGGCCTAGATTTTCTTAACATAAAACATCATTTCTTCTTCTAATTCCAAGAAAAGAGTTATGGTATTAGAATCTATGTTGCGAGCTCTCGCGCGGGTAGTGCTTTCCTTTTACCGATGCTAACAAAAAACCGAGAGGTTGGCCGCTGCGGTGAGAAGTTTCAACTAAAATCAGAACCAGTAAGGGTTGGCAGCTACCGCCGAACGCTACAGTGAGCAGCTCCAGCGAAATACCTTTAGGTGTTTCTAAATATACTTAATGGACTTTGGCCGATAGATTTGGATTGTCCTTTCTTTCTTCTGAGATCATGGTGGGTAATCTTGCTGAGTCGCCGATATATATTTTTTTATGTTAACACGTAATTATGAAAGACACCACAGTTTTCCAATTCATTGGGACTTTTGTATAGGGACAGTTCTATTCGGAAAAAATCTTCTTGATCATCATTTTAATTACCAAAGCCCAAAATCAATTAGTTTGTCTAATTTTTTATCATTAAAAATACAACATATTACAACTTCAAATTTTAATGCAATGTTCAAAAATAAGACTTTAAAACAGATTATATTTTTTTTATTTCAGTAGAAAAATTAGTACATAATTTAATAAACCATTAATGGAAATGTATATAATACATATTATTTACAGAGTTAAATTACAAAAGCACTTTCTTCCTTTTACCATTGTCCATTCTTTGCGAAAAAAACTTTTGAAAGGAAAGATATTCAAATATTAATTTATAAGTCATACACGCATAATTTTAACTAAGACTTAGAGATGTCAAAGGAACAGATTAGGTCACACAAATAATAAATGTAATTAAAATTTTTTAGTTGTTATTTTCAAATGACTAGTAGAAAAAGTATAGCAATTTTTAAGTATTTAATGAATTTTTTGAAGATGAGGGAAGGGATGTTTGATTAATCCGAGAACTTTCTAAATAATTTAATCTTTTTCTTCTAAGTTCTTCCTGGTCCAACTGGGAATTAGTTGATTTATCACAACCTGCAAAAAAGAACTAATTTTGTTAATCTTTTTTATATCATAAAAATTAAGCCGAAATTTTTTAATAATAAATTTCTTAATGAATTTATTAATTCATCTCTTCTTTTTTTCTTTCTAATTTTGAAAAAACATTTTCCAGTTTTTAATTATTAAACACAGGGAAGTCGGATAGGGAGCTTTCGCTCGAAGCCGAAATAAAAAAAAATGTAATTTTTATATAATACACTAGCTGAGACGCCCACCAAAGGACTACGCCCCCTGGACCCCCATCCCCGCACCCCACCCCGCACACCCTTCCCCCACCCCAGCACCCCACTCCCGAACCCACACCCCAACCCCATTCCTCCCCGCACCCACCCCTGCGCCCCACTACGCACCCCCCACACCCACCCGGGCCCCCTGCACCCGCACCCCGCACCACACCCAGTTTTTTGATTTCTAGCTCCTGGGGGCTAAAATTTGGTTGAGTTTGGTCCAAGGGCAAGAATTTTCATATTTTGACCCCCCCCATTTTGGGTGGTTAGTTTTTGCATTTCTAGCCTTCTAGTGGCCCACAGATTATGTATACAAAATTTGGTTGAGTTTGGTCCAAGGGCAAGAATTTTCATTATTTGACCCCCCCCCCATTTTGGGTGGTTAGTTTTTGCATTTCTAGCCTTCTAGTGGCCCACAGATTATGTATACAAAATTTGGTTGAGTTTGGTCCAAGGGCAAGAAAGATACGAAGCCTTTTGTGTTTTAGACCACAAAATCAAAAATCCCCCATTTTTCAGTTCAGGGGTCAAATTTCAAAAAAATAAAAAAACCTTCCCGAGATTTAGCATTAATAAACCTATGTACCAAATTTGAATGCTAAAACTTAAAAACTCGAGGAGATAGAGCACTTTAAAAATTTCAAAAATTTACCCCAAAATGACTATATCTCCCTTTCGGGGACAAATAGAGCAAAATACTCAAATATGTTTTTTTGTATTTCAATGCTTCACCTTTCTAAACTAAACCCATATCGATATCTTTTCTGGTTTAAGAGATCTTGAAAAACTCTGAAAACACATTTTGGGGCCCTTTCCCCCCTTTAGGGTTCGAATTTCAAAAAATCCCTTCTTAGCACACCCATAAATCGTTGAAAGAATATACACTCCAAATTTCATCTTTCTAGGTCAAGCGGTTTAGGCTGTGCGTTGATAGATGAAACATCACCTTCTCTTTTTATATATATTAAGAATATTATTATTATATGGTACATCTTTTGTGTTTTGTAAAATTTTTCAAGTGTTCAATAAAATATCTATTTATCTTTTAATGCTTCAATAAAATAAATATTTATACTATTGAAAAAAGAAAACATTTTTTTTTTAATATTTGATTGGCTTTGGCAAAAAACCCCCTTTTTGTCAAAGAACACGTTTAATTGAAAAGTTTTTGTTTTGCCGAGAGTAGCAGAGTTGTTGATTCAAACAAAGATAGTTGTCGCGCTTGATGCAAATAAACATGCTCACATATATATATCGAAATCATATATATCTGTATATATATACATTTATTTGTTTGAGACTATAAGCTTCGGAAGGTAATCTCAATCATCAGTCTTTTTAATTATAAATATTTTTTTAATTGGGATCACTAACGCGTGGATATTGAAAAGTTTCCCTTGAAAAATGTTTCCGTCCAGTAAATTAAATTTAATTAATTATTACCCTGGTATTCAGCTGAGAAAAGGAAAAAACAATTTTCAATATCCACGCGATACTGATCCAATGAAAAATAATATTTATAATTAAAAAGACTGATGATGAGGGCCAAGCCTTCGAAACTATAGTCTCAAACAAATAAATAATATATATATACAGATATATCATTTCGATATATATGTGTGTATGTTTATTTGCATCAAGCAGAGACAACCTCTTTTGTTTCTCTTTGTGAAAGTACATGTATATTAAAATTAGAAAATGGTAAACTCACATTCCAACTCAATCTTGTTGTTTGCTCTAATTCGTCTGTCTCATCTTTCTGGAGCCTCGATGTCATCTTCTGTTTGTAAACTTAGC
>JAKCPI010025652.1:0-35935 GCA_023213315.1 Euborellia annulipes | reverse complement strand
ATGTGAGATCCAGGGTGATCCTCGCATCATGTGAGGAGACAACGGGTTCTTCGTTGAACTAGGTTTTAGTGGTTCATCGGTTATTGCTGGTGTTATCTATCGACCCCCTGCACCTTATTCCTAGCATTCTCGACATTGAAGGCATTCTGGAATCTATGTCATCCCGTCACAATCACCATTATTATGGGGGATTTTAACATTAATCTCTTGGCTCCTGATAACACCAACCTTAGGCAGCTCAGGGCTCTGACAAGCTCCTTGGGCTTCACCATCTTGCCCTCCGGCCCTACCCACTTCCCTCCCTCACTCCATGCCCTCGCTGCTTGACATCTGCTGGGTGCGGGATCCCTCCAGCGTATGCGGTTATAGAACTTTTGACGTTCCGGGTATATCGGCGCATTCCCTGCTTCTGTGCTTCTATAATATTCGCCATCCTAGGAACGAGACCAGGTGGTTCGAGACTCGTCACTGGGGGAGCTTATGCAGGGAAACTGCTCTTGTTAGAGCTGCCTCCGTGCCGTGGTATATGATATTTCGGCACGCAGACGTGAACCTTATGACGAGTGAATTCAACTCTCTCCTACTAACCATCCTTGATGAATTGGCTCCGAGGCGGCGTGTGAGGGTGAGGAGGGAGGGCACTCGTTGGTTCAGTCGTGAGATCGGACGTGCTATTAGAGCTCGGGATGGGGCTTATGCCAGATGGAAATTGTCGCGCTCGCCCACCGATTATGAAACGTTCAGATGTCTTAGGAACAGAACGAGAACCCTGGTACGAAATGCTAGAAGGCGGGTTTTGAGAGCCGATTTAGCCCCTGATCTCCCTCCGCGAATACTCTGGCGTAATCTGAGAAGGCATGGCTTTGTTGGGGGAAGACCGCCGAATTGTTCACTTAATCCTGATGAACTAAATTCCCATTTCGCTGGCCCCTCCGGAGGAGTGTCTGATCCACCAGAGTGTCTGAATGAGACCCTTTCTAACGGTTTTTATTTCTCCTGTATCACGGAGACCGATGTGTTGAGGGCATTATCGAGGGTTGGATCCAGGGCGGTTGGGACCGATGGTGTCCCTGTGGACTTCTTGCGTCTGGTTTCCCCGGTAGTCCTCCCTGTCATTACAGCAATATTCAATTTCATCATTACAACCTCTGCATTCCCTGATTGCTGGAAGGTTGCTCGGGTGACGCCGGTCCCCAAGAATCAGAGGCCTGCTAATTTGGCGGATTACAGACCTATCAGTGTCCTACCAGTGCTCTCGAAGATGTTGGAAAATATTCTCCATGCGCAAATGGTTAAACATCTGAATGACAACAATTTTCTTGTTCCTCTTCAGTCGGGGTTTAGAAAAGGCCACAGTTGTTCCACTGCCATTCTCAGGGTTACTGATGACTGTCGTTTTGCGATAGAGAGGGATGGGGCGGCTGTTCTGGTGCTCCTGGATCTCAAAAATGCCTTCGGCTCCGTGGATCATAGTCTCCTCGTGGAGAAGCTCCACTCCTTCGGTGGATTTTCTGGTGCGGCCTGTAGGTTGATATATTCTTACCTGCACGGGCGAAGCCAATGTGTTGGGGTGGGGGGTGAAGTTTCGGGCGTCAGAGGGTTGCCGAGGGGGTTCCTCAGGGTGGGGTTTTGTCCCCACTCCTTTTTTCTATCTTTATTAATGACCTCCCCGAAGTTATTCAGCATTGTGGTTACCACCTTTTTGCCGATGACCTCCAGATCTACCTGGGGGCGGCGGGGCCTGGTGATGTTTCGGCTCTTGAGAGGCTCAATTCGGACATTTCCAGAATTGCCGACTGGGCAGTTAGGAATGGCTTAGAGCTTAACCCTCTTAAAACCCAGGCGATATGGCTGTCCTCCCTCCCTCCTCAGATTTCTCCGGCTCCGGTCATGGTATGTGGGGTGAGTGTTCCTTACTCTGACCGGGTTAGTGACCTCGGGATGATAATTAATGGGCGACTAACATGGGGTGACCATGTGTCGCAGATCTGTCGTAGAGTGTATGGCACACTCTTCCCCTTGCGGAGAATGGCCGATATTACCCCCGAGTGGATGCGGGAGCGATTGGTTAGGTCCCTTGTGCTGCCTCATTTCTTATACGGAGATTGTGTTTTCTTCAACATTGATGCCCACTCCTTACGCAGACTTACGGTGGCCTTCAATGCCTGCCTGAGATACATATACCAGCTGGGTCCTCGTGATCATGTCTCGCATCTTGCGGCCGGGATTCTGGGTTTGGAATTTCCAAAATTTCTTAGATACCGTTATATGTGTTTTGTGCATGATGTCCTTGGCTCTGGCTCCCCGCCTTATTTGTGTGAGACACTGTCCTTTGGCCCCTCCGCCAGGTCTAGGGCGCTTGTCTGTCCGCCACACCGTAGGGCAATCACGTCGAACTCTTTCAGGGTTAGTGCGTGTAGAGTTTGGAACTCGCTCCCCATGGACCTGCGAATTTGCTTGTCCAGATCGCGGTTCCGGCGGGAGCTGATGGCTCACCTGGTTGATGTGCGATGACTCTTGGGGTCCCTATTTTTGATCAGTCTGCCGAGGATTATGCCGACCAAGTCGTGGTGTCTCGCCTTTCGCTGCCTGATGTCGATACTGCCTTACTTTATATATTTGTTAATGTATTAATTTCTAAATATTTGTACACAATGAGGGGCTGAAAAAGCTCTATGTACAACTTAATTTTAATAAATAAAAAATAAATAAAAAATAAAATATATGGATTATTATCAGTAGACCTAAGTGGATGGTGGAGTTTTTGGAAACGCGCAGTGCTGGCTTGGATCTATTGGGATCGACAACATCGCCCACCATTCCAAGATACTGAAGTTATTTCTAAAAATTTATTTAGTTAAATTTAATTGTATTTTTAATTGTTATTTTTTTAGGTTGCTTTAGGCAACCAGGTTTTATTTTATTATATTTTGTTCTTGTTATTTAGTTTTATTAAAAAGAAAAATCACTCATCATTTATTCCCACTTAAGGTAATTAAGGTGCGCGTCTCGAAAAACCGTTAAAACACGATTGACTCGAGGTGGCAAGAGATGGCGTTAGTGTTCCCCATTGGAATACAAGAGACAAATTTCATTTCATTCTAGGCTTCTATTATTTGTAGATATTTTAAATAGCTTTAATTAAAAAAAAAAATTGAGGTCGATAGCTTCAAAATTGTGGCCGCTGGAAAGTTCCAAAATTAGCACCCCGAGACGCGCACCTTAAATTAAATTATCCCGATCCTTGCTTTCTAAGGACCTTCTTTTGTTTTTAGGGCATTTTGGCCCGGATTTAGAATTCCCAAATAGGCGATTTAAGATCCCAAAATTATTCAGTACCTAGGGACACGAAAAAAAGTATCGATACTTACTAGTATCGATACTTTTGTTTCGATACTAGTACTTTTTTTACTCGATACTTTTCTTTCGATACTTTACTCATATGAGTACTTGATTGCCGGTATCGAATGAAAAGTACTCATTCAAATATCATTTTTTTTTTTTTTAAGTTTTTTCGGCATCTTAGGCCATATAGAGAGACTTTAAACGTTATATAAATATTTTAATTGCGATTCTGCCAAAGAATATCTCATATTCTTTTTTCTCTTGATATACTGTAAATAGCAAGTTGATATATAACAGATGGTCGATATTTGTGGGATAGACTTTATTCCATCATATTCCTAATAATTATTTATTAATAATAGAAAATTTGATACTTTTTAATAAAAACCTTTTAATTTAATAACATTAAATTTCTAATTTAATTTTTTTTGTATTATTGCAAACTGTATTTACTAAATTTAAAAGTGCGCAAATATTACATAGAAAGGCTGATATATAAACTAATAAAAATACTGGTCGACAAGGTTTTTTTCACAAGAAATCTGATTAGTGAATTTAGTACATTTTTTATAGTGAATTCAGATATGTAGTTAGAATTTTTCCATCAGCCGTTTAGAGCACTTTTTCTATTAAAATATTTTTCTATATATCTCTAAAAGTTGGCCTGATGGGGAAAAACTGAAATGATATTTGAATTTATGAAAAATATTTCTAGAATCTCATATCTATATCTTTATTCTTGTGAAAGAAAAAAGTTCATTTATGTCGACCAGTGAAAATGGACAGACTTTTATTTTGGCGAAATCCGTATTTTGGATGAGAAAGCCCCGTCCTCCTGGTGCTCATTACTTTGAGGAAAATGGCGCACCAGTATACCCCATTGATCTTCCGTTGGGCCCTTTGAACGACATCAGGAGCCTAAGATGCCGAAAAAACTTAAAAAAAGAGGAAAAATACTCATACTTTAAAAAATACTCGATACTTGGTGGTATCGATACTTTTCATCCGATACTTTTTGGTATCGATACTTTCCTTTCGATACGATACCAAGTACAAGTATCGATACTTTTCTTTCGATACCGTATCCCTATCAGTACCATGGTAATCATTAAATTGTATTTAAATTATTTAAAAATAATTTTAATAAAAAAGAAATTGAAAATTTTATTTTATATAACAATTTTTATTATTTTTCATTTGAGGAATTTTATTCACTTTGATTTTCTTCATTTACCGTGATTGAATTCAATGATCTTCTGTGGGGAAATTCTGCATTTTTTTGAGCCTCCCATTTGGGGATCTCCAAAAATAAACTGGCCCACAGCACACAACATTATCTTACCTTCGGTAATCGAAAGTTGTGTTCTGTGCTTGTTTCACCATATTTTTTTTTTGTGTCGAAATATATTTAGTTCGCGACAGTACCGTTCAGATGTAAAATATTTAAGTATGGGAAAATATTTATATTGGTCTTCAGAAGATTTCAATGGCAAAATGAGAATATACATTTTAAAGAGCATCTAAAAAATAATTGATTTTTGAATTTTAATCAAAATTGTTGAAGCGAATTTTGAGAAAATCGAAAAAAAACTGAAAAACCATATCAGTAAAGTACTCTTTAGCGGATTTTGTTTAAAAGCTTATTTTCACGCCCTAGGCGGGTGACTAACTTAAATATAAAATTTCAACCTCCTAGCTCAATCTCTTCATGCTTTAAATTGAACACAGACAGACAGACCATGTCGCGAAAACCACTTTTTTGGATTCAGGGGACCTCAAAACGTATATATCCATCAAAATCTCGACCTCGAATTTTTGACATGAAACCAATACTTTCTCTCTATATATATTAACATATATAGAGGTAAGAGAAAGTAAAAAATCTTAAAATTTAAAAATCCAAAATGAGAATGTTTGGATCATCCAAAAAAATCTGGTGTGAAAGATCGCAAAGCACAGTTACCTTTGGAAAAAGAAAGTTGTGTTATGTGCTTTTACACCACATTTTTTCTGGATGATCTCAGAACTTTAGGATAGATAATTTTAGAAGTTGTGTGATGACCCGCCAGATTTTCAAACTATATTATATACAAAATTTTAAAAATTTTATAAATATTAAGTCTATATTATTTTGTTGACGTTTCGAGTGTCGATTCCGCACATCATCAGGTCAAAAATGTTAGGTTCGTTGACATGGTAGCATATTTATTTGTTTGAAAATTCTTAATATATCCTTTTAATATCCTTTCAGTCTCAAGCAAAAATGATGTAGAGGCCTATTTTTTTTTTGGGGGGGGGGGGGGGGGAAATAGAATAAACTCGGGAAGGAGTAAGTTATAATAATTTACAAAAAATAATTCATTACTAAAAGCGATGAAATTTAGTAACAGGAGGGGGTAATTAATTCTAGCCTTAGTTCGGGCAACCGTCCACGTATTCACTAGAGTGTGAGTGAAAGAGGACTGGCAACCTTCCTGATAGGCAACCAAACACACATGGCTGCTTTGGTAGCGGGACTTTAAAGGGGAAACTTTATATGTAAATATAAGAGTATAGAAGTAATTGAATGGAGATAGAAAAGTGAGTGTCTGTCACTCAGGAGATCATCATTTGATCCACCCTCTTGCCTTCATGATTTTGATTTCACAAAATCTGGTGTGACTCAGTAGACTCTTGGACCATACACTGTACAAAAAGTTTTTGTAAATGTTTAGGAAGCATATTTGCTATACAAAAACATACTAAGTAAGCCTTAGCAAAAACCATTTACAAATGTATTGTAATTTTCGAAAGCCGTTTGAAAATTAAAATGAAAATGTATTGTAATTTTATGAATGACATTTGAAAATTAGAGTGTAAATATGTGGTAATTTTAGAATTCCTAAACTGCTTTCGAGAAAAAATACAATTTTCAAAGAAAAATACTATAAAATGTTTGTAAAATTACAATAGGCCTACAAACTCTATTTTTCGAAGAAAATTGTAATTTTAAAATGTTTTTTTTTTTTACTTTCTCTTACCTATGTATATATGTAATAATATATATATAGAGAGAAAGTATTGGATTCATGTCAAAAATTCGATGTCGAGATTTTGATGGATCTTCACGTTTTGAGGTCCCCTGAATCCAAAAAAGTGGTTTTCGCGACATGGTCTGTCTGTGTGTGTGTGTGTGTGTCTGTGTTCAATTTTAAGCATGAAGGAATTGAGCTATGAGGCTGAAATTTTATATTTAACTTAAACACCCCCCGGGACCGGAAAAATAAGCTTTTAATCAAACTCGGCCAAAGAGTACTAGTACTTTACTGATGTACTTTTTCAGTTTTTTTCGATTTTCTCAAAATTTGCTCCAACGATTTTTTTTTAAATTCAAAAATCAATTAATTTTTAGATTCTCTTTAAAATGTATATTCTCATTTTGCAATTGAAATCTTCTGAAGACCACTTTACTCTTGTATTTCATAGGGAAGATAGGAGAAATGGTTGCCATGGTAACAAAATATAAATATTTTCCCATACTTATAAATTTTACATCTGAATTCAAATGTTCCGTACTGCCGGGAACTAAATATATGTCGACACAAAAAATCTGGTGTGACAAGCACAGAACACAACTTTCGATTACCGAAGGTAAGAGAAAGTTGTGTGCTGTGCGCCAGTCACACCAGATTTTTTTTTTTTTGTTGTGAACATTTGTAAATTTAGTATTCCAAAACACACTAAATTGAAGATTTTTTTTACAGTGTTGGACAGTCGTAGAGTTTCTGCCTCTTGTGCTATGAGTCAAGGGTTCGGACTCATCTCATGCAACATTTGATTGGTTATCAAGGCCATCTGAGTGTTTTATCGTATATTTGATTGTTAAAGAGCTTATTTTATTTTTTATGAAAAATTTCTGATAAAAAGAGACAAATAAGATGTTTAGAATTGTGTTAATTCTTGTTAAAAAGAAATGAGTCTTTCATATCCGAGAAGGCTTGATCTTAGATCATCAGAACAGCTGAGACAAGAATTACGGAAATTGCAATTAAGTGAAGAGAAATAAAAAATCCTACGTCACAAAACAACGGACTTTGTGACGCTTGGCGGGGTACATAAATAAAAAAGGTGAAAATTATTTTAATGTTTTCTTTTTACTTTATCTTACCTATGTATATTTTAATATACATATTTATAAAGAGAGAAAGTATTGGATTCATGTCAAAAATTCGATGTCGAGATTTTGATGGATATACACGTTTTGAGGTCCCCTGAAACCAAAAAAGTGGTTTTCGATACATGGTCTGTCTGTCTGTGTGTCTGCCTGGGTTCAATTTAAAGCATGAAGCTAGGAGGTTGAAATTTTATATTTAAGTTAGGCATACCCCCGGGAGCGTGAAAATAAGCTTTTAATCAAAATCGGCCTAAAAGTACTAGTACTTTACTGATGCACTTTTTCAGTTTTTTTTTTTTTTTTTTTGATTTTCTCAAAATCCGCTACAACGATTTTGATTAAAATGCAAAAATCAATTATTTTTTATATTTTCTTTAAAGTGTATATTCTCATTTTGTTCTTAAAATCTTCTCAAGACAACTACACTCTTGTACTTTTTTTTTTTTTTTTTTTTATTAAAAAACATTCACACTTTTTTCTCATTCACACTCACACTCACACACACATTCACACAGTCTTTTCGGCAGCTCAGGCCATATAAGACATTTACGATAACCGTTATTTATGAATTTATATATATTAGGGTCCAGGCATTTTTATTTAAGCCATCTGGTATCCAGATGGCTTAAATAAAATCATCGGACTGCCTGGGGTCCGAACCCGCGACGTTTGGTATATGAGGTTAGCACGCTAACCTCTACACCACGCCCCGAGGGCCACTCTTGTACTTAATAGCAAAGATACGAGAAATGGTTGCCCTGGTAACAAAGTATAAATATTTTCCTCCGTTTATAAATTTTACATCTTGCATTCTAATATATTGGCGGAAAATAGATATATGTCGACACGAAAAATTTGATGAGAGACAAGCACAGAACACAACTTTCGAAAATTTGTACAGGCTGAAAAAAACTAAAAATAAAAAATAGAAGAATAATAATCTTTTATTTGTAAACCTAACCGACAATCAGTTAATTGGCGAGGAAAGCTGCTGCTACAATTTTAATCTCTATATATTGTACTCGTCCGAGAATCGAAATTTCAAATTTACAACTTTCGATTACCGACGTTAAGAGAAAGTTGTGTGCTGTGCGACCAATCACACCAGATTTTTAATTTTCTGCTCAAAATATTAAATTAGAATATATTTTTGAATGTATCCCTTTGATAGAGGGATAGCATGAGGAGGGAAGGGGGGGGGAGTTAAAAATGATGCCAAGCAATATACTGTACTGTACTCACTGACTCGTATGTATTCCGTCGGCATTCGACCGAGAGAGTGAGTGAGTTGAGTGACTGTCCTTTAAAACCCAAGAGAAAGAGAAGAGAGAGAGAAAGAGAGAGGAAAGGAGACGGATCCTAACGGGAGTTGGAGTAAAAACCGCATCGGGTTGACGACCCCAACACACACACACACACACACACACTGTATATATGGATTTAAAAATAAATAAATAAATAAACTCTTTAAAAGGGTGAAAAAATTAGAAATAAATATGCGACTTGGTTTGTTTTAGCAACATTGTTATTAAACAACAACAACAACGATGAAGATGATGATGACCTTCTTCAAGGATGTCGTGGAAATAGTAAAGAAAAAAAAAGAGAAGTTCAAATTTATGATCACCGTTTAATTGACACGAAATTGTAATTTATAAAAATATGGTGTAACTAGTCGCACATACTTTCGGTAACATAAAGTTGTAGAAAAATATTTATATATTGTCTTTCTTATGAAGTACAAGAGTAAAGTGTGCTTCAGAAGATTTCAATGACAAAATGAGAATATACATTTTAAAGAGAATCTAAAAAATAATTGATCTTTAAATTTTAATCAAAATCGTGGGATCGAATTTTCAAAAAATCGAAAAAAACTGAAAAAGTACATTAGTAAAGTACTAGTACTTTTTGGCCGATTTTGATTAAAAGCTTATTTTTCTGGCCACGGAGGGTGTTTAACTTAAATATAAAATTTCAACCTCGTAGCTCAATTCCTTCATGCTTAAAATTGAACACACACAGACAGACAGACCGTGTCGGGAAAACCACTTTTTTGGATTCAGGGGACCTCAAAACGTGAAGATCCATCAAAATCTCGACATCGAATTTTTGACATGAATCCAATACTTTCTCTCTATATATATATATTACATATATACATAGGTAAGAGAAAGTAAAAAAGTGGGTTCAATTAAAAGCATGAAGGAATTGAGCTAGAATTGGCTGAACATTTATATTTAAGTTAGGCACCCCCCTGGAGCGTGAAAATAAGCTTTTTATCAAAATCGGCCAAAGAGTACTAGTACTTTACTGATGTGATAATTAACAGGAAGAGGTAGATGAAGGCAGCCAGCAAAGAACAAAAACTTTATTTAAATATCGTCGACGTTTCGGGAACGCATCGCTCCCATCTTCAGGACGATAAATTGTTAATGTTGTTTAGATTGATGGATGTAGGTCATACAAAATTATAATACAAATTTGCATATACCATTAAATGTATGTTTAATTGTCTATGAGAATTGTAGTAGGTGCTTGGGCTTAATTTATTGTTGAATGGAACCGAAACATCAGCATTGACCAAGATTAAGACTTTATCGTCCTGAAGATGGGAGCGATGAGTTCCCGAAACGTCGACAATATTTAAATAGTTTTTGTTCTTTGCTGTCTGCCTTCATCTACCTGTTCCTGTTATAGTAATTATATATTTATTAAATAGAGTGGCCCTGTTCTTACTTAATTAGTTCTCTGTGATTTTTTCAATTGTGATACTATGTTTGTATATTTGGAGGATTAATACACTTTATTTAGGGGATTCTTTCACTAAGTGACGCGGTAATTGAAGTGCCCATAAAAGGAGAAAATTATTTTTATATAGTGAATATCGGTGATACTTTCCGATACCTAAATTGAAGAAACGATTGCCTTAAAATATCAGATCGAAAGTATCAATGTTCTGATAGCATTATTTAATTTAATGTCGCTCTACTAGTTGCTAAACAATAGCCAATCAGTGGCGTAACGTACGCCCCCGCAGACCCCGCGATACGGGGGGGCCCCGGACCTTGGGGGCCCTCAGGCCGGACCGGGCTAAAAAACTGTAGCTCCGATAAAAACGGAAAAATTTATATAAAAAAAAAAAAATAAAGAAAAATTTCTCTTTGAGAGGGCCCGGGGCCCTCAGAGCTCCGATAAAATCCGTAAAAAATAATGAAAATTTATCTTTGAGGGGGCCCGGGGCCCTCAGAGCTCCGGTAAAAACGGTAAAAAATTTATAGAAAATTTTTTTTTTGAGAGGGCCCGGGCCCTCAGGGTTCAGGGATATACGGTATTTTAAAAATATTTTTTCTATGGTCTAATAATGGGGCCCGAAATAAAATTTGCGGGGGGGGGGGGGGCAGCTAAAAAACGTTACGCTAGTGTAGCCAACAAGTAGACGCCAATCAGAAGGGATTTAAAATAGCTAACTATACTAAATGAAGCGAGATTTTCCTTTATTTCGTTTCCTTTATATTATTAACAAGTCATAGTACAGTTGTGAAAAGTCATTTAAAAAGAAAGTATTGAGGAAGTTTAAATTAGAAGAATTAAAAAAAATAAATTTCAATTAATTTAAAAAGAACAAAAAAATGACTCTTTCTTTCTTTTGCGTTTAGAAAAAAGAAAAAAAAAAATAGTTGATAATCATGATGATAAGAAGGAGAGTGGAGAATAAAAAAAAATAATAAATAAATAAATAACTGAAGCTCTCTATCCATCAATCGAGAGAGAGAGAGTGAGGTAACAATTCTTCTCTTGAACTACTTTCACTTGAGGGGGGTGGTAGGATGCGATGCGATGCATCTCTCTCTCTCTGTCTGCATTACATTCCTTCTTATTCGGTTCCATATTTGAACGAAAAAATAAATAAATATGATTTCAAAGTAGAAATTGCATAAAACTGCTAATATGGTAGTTTGTAATTAGGTGAGACAAGGAGAGTAAGAAATTTGACATGAAATATAGAAATATGCATTGAGTTTAGACTCGAAATCGTTGGCTCTAATAATAAATTAATCAATATAAAAATATCTAAAAAAAAACACTTGGTGATATGTTCTTCTTTTGAAATTTTAAAATAAATCACCAATTTTTTCGATTTAATTAATTTTATATTAATTTTTAACCTAACATAAAATTTAAACATGTTGCAAAGTTTTTTTTTTTATATTTGTAACAAAAACCATTTATTATATATTATTACGTTAAAATTTAACATCATAAATTGAGTGTTAAAAAGAAAAAAAAAGCAGCGTTAAAAAAATGCTATTCTCTAAACAGCGACGATAACTTTTTACTTTTTAGCACCAGGTGTTAACGACTCATGTTTTTTGCTTGTTCGAGTTTTTAGACCCCTCGATAAAGTCACGCGCATGCGCAGTACAACTTGACTTGTTATTTTCAATCTAGTAGCCCTATCTGACACACCAAAATGCTTAGTTTTAAGGTTAACATGTTTCTTTTATCTCAAAGCTGTCATAAAATTACTTTTTATATTAAAGACGCCATTTATATGCATTAAATATGGCGTTAAAATATTAAAGGCACCCCCTAGACATGACATAAATTTTTAACACTCTTGACTAAATGTTAACGCTTTTAGAAAAAGTGTCGTAGGAAAGGTATAAGAATGTGGACCATTGTGACGTTGATATCTAATGTGAAGTTAAAAAAAAACAAAACTACGATGCGTTTCAATATTTTGTAGGTATTTAACCTTTCCTTTCAGTCATCTATCTTTATGGTGAAATAAATAAATAATAATCCTACGATGCGTTTAAAGTATCGCTGATCTTATTAATTTAAAATGAATTCAAATTTATATTGAATTGAATTTTGTTTTTAAATTTAAAACAATGGAAAACAAAATCTGAACAAAAACACCCACTCTAGGACTATTTTGAAAAAAAAAGCCCATAAAAATTCGTCAAGTAATTTCAAAGAACCTACCATTAATTAAAAAATAAAATAATTAAATCTCGCAATTATTATTCTATAATTAATGTCATAAATTAAATTTTATTTTTCCTAATTAACCCATTTTTGTCACTGGTATGGATTGAAAAGATATAATGCCATTAGAGGAGTTTATAGATAGGAGTAATTTCTTTTCAAAAAAAAAACTTAATCTCAGGGCATAACAAATTCGCCACTTGTTAGTTAGTTAATCCCAAGCCACGTTATATTTTCACTTTATTATAATTATGACGGAAATATCAAGAGTTCACTCGTAATCCATCGCATTGTAATTATATTTTAATTTGGTGGGAATGAGAGTAATTATCCTTCGCTATCCTCTTTTCCGCCATTTTCAACACTTTACAAGTATTAATAATAATAATAATCCTAATTATTCATCTCTCTGAAATGCTGCTGTTGATCATTAATTTGAAGTGCGCTGCTCAATTGTAGAAGTCAAATGCTTTTTAAGATTCGGGTTTGCAAATTATTGGATTGGTGACCTCATCTCCCGCTCTTATTTGCATTCTTAATTTCTTTTCAATCCAAACAAATGGGTTAATTAGAAAAAATAAAATTTAATTTATAAGATTAATTATAGAATAATAATTGCGAGATTTAATTATTTTATTTTTTAATTAATGCTAGGTTCTTTGAAATTACTTGACGAATTTTTATGGGCTTTTTTTTTAAACCGTGGTTGTTTTTGGTCAGATTTTGTTAAATTAAAAATCTTCAAGCGAAAGAGTTAAATTAAAAATAAAACCTTCAATTAAACTAATTAAATTAAATTCTTGAATATAAATTTCCAATAAAATACCCCAAATATATTTAGAGTTTATAATAAAAGAATTAAAGAATTTATTGCATTATTTTTAGTAGAGATTTACTTATGAAAAAGTAGAAAAGGGAAGTAAATGTTTAGGCATTGATTAAGAAAGAGGCTGTTTAAAATTGAACACAGACACAGGAATTGAGCTAGGAGGATGAAATTTTATATTTAAGTTAGGCACCCTCCCGGACACTCAAAATAAGCTTTTGAACAAAATCGGCCAAAGAGTACTAATACTTTACTGATGTACTTTTTCAGTTTTTTTTTTTTTTTTTTAATTAAATTTATTTTCCGGCTCTTCCTTCCATAAAGCCAATGTTAAATCCCCATAAGGGGATTTGCATGTTAATTTCGATTCAAAAGGAGGTTTTTACACATTTTAAAAAAAAATTTTCCAATTCTTAAGAAATTTTGTAAATTTTTTATTTTAATTTAGGGAATAAAGGAGATATGGAAGCAGAGGCAGCCAAAAAATAAAAATTCTCTGAATGCTTAACCAATCAGCCGGAGACGTTTCGGTCTATTTATTATAAATCATCTTCAACGTCTCCGGCTGACAATTCAGAGAATTTTATTTTTTGGCTGCCTCTGCTTCCATACAAGGGCGGATACAGAGGTGGGGGGGGGGGTAATCTGGTGTGACTTGTCGCACAGCACACAATTTTTTCTTAATTTCAGTAATTTAAAGGCGCATTCTGTACTTGTTTGCCAAAGGCGGGCGGAGCAGCTAGTATATAAAGAGTAATTATTTTTTCTATAACCCTCTCTATCATATCATATTTATATTCCCGTTTATTAAAAAAATAGATTAAATATAAAATGAAGTTTTTTTTTTTTTTTGACATAGATGAAATTTATTATTCATTATATAAAAGAAAAAAAAAAAAATTAATCTAACTCTCCGTTAAAAGGATTCTCTCTCTATATAATATAATATTAAAACATTTCTCACGATTCATATACGTAAGTTAAGTATAGATGACGTATATATTAATTTTTTTTTTTTTTTTTTTTACATGGGAATTTTTATTTCAAAATGAGAGCAAGCAAATCGTGGCAAACTTATTTTCAGAAGGATAATTTATTAAAACCGAAGAAGTGGGGTCAAAATTTAATGGTTGAAGTTAACGGGTTTATTCAAGAGATTCTCTGTGTGTGTGTGTGTGTGTGTGTGGACCTTTCAAAGAGATGAGATGAGCTCGTATTATCTAAACATCGACATCTCTATTCCGATTAAATAATAAAACATCTACTAGAGATAATTAAAATCTAAAAAATTTCCAAAGTATATTTATTAGTAGTTATCAACTATTAAGTCACCGAAAACAAAGAGATTTTTTTAAATCTTCCCGTGCAATTAACGATTCTATGTTAGGAATCAGTGCCTACATATATTTAGTTCCCGATAGTACGAAACATTTGAATTCAGATTTAAAATTTATAAAGTATGGGAAAATATTTATATTTTGTTACCATTTCTCCTATCTTTTCTATGGAGTACAAGAGTAAAGTGGTCTTCAGAAGATTACAATGACAAAATGAGAATATACATTTTAAAGAGAATCTAAAAAATAATTGATTTATGAATTAAAAAAAAAAATTGTTGGAGCGGATTTTGAGAAAATCGAAAAAAACTGAAAAAGTACATCAGTAAAGTACTAGTACTCTTTGGCCGATTTTGATTAAAAGCTTATTTTTCCGGTCCCGGGAGGTGTTTAACTTAAATATAAAATTTCAACCTCCTAGCTCAATTCCTTCATTCTTTAAATTGAATCCAGACAGACCATGTCGCGAAAACCACTATTTTGGATTCAGGGGACCTCAAAACGTGAAGATCCATCGAAATCTCGACATCGAATTTTTGACATGAATCCAATACTTTTTCTCTATATATACTGTATACAGTGCGAGTCAAAAATATGTGATCATCTTAAAATATTAAAATAAATCAGAGTAGGTTGCAAATTTAACAAAATTCATTGTATATATATATTAAATAGATCTAATTGAAGAACTAAATATACACAATAAAATTCAATTTTATTTTAAAACGCGTTTTTTGATTGACAATGAGTCAAAAATATGAGACCACCTTGTTTTAAGTCTATTTTAACTAATCAAAAGTGAAATGTAGACACTTGTTCCAGACACCTGTTTCAGAAAAACCCAAAATTACATTTTAGGGGGGCTTTTAGCGTAGAATGCATAATGATATCTCATTTCAGTAAAAAGTTGGAATATCAGAATTTTTTACAAAAATGGCGATTTGGGGTACTTAGGAGCCGAATTTCAAAAAAACCCTGAAAAACGGATTTTTGTTTTTAATCTAAGGAAGGTTTTAGCGAAGAAAGCAAATTGATATCTCATTTCAATTACGAGTAATTAAAGAAATAGTAAAATCAAAATTTTACCCAAAAATGTCGATTTGGGGGTCTTAAAATCGAAATTTCGAAAAATCGCTACGCAATAAAAATAATCTACATGCCAAATCTCAGATTTATTGGTATTATAGTTTGGGCTGGGCGTTGTCATCACTTAGTAAATAAGTAAGTCACATCTCTCTTTATATATATAGAGATAGAGATTACAATATACAATACTCGTCAATCATGGTTAGAATTGCCAATAAATATCGTAAGAAAATAAATTTAAATTTAAAATAAAATTTTATTCTTTGAACAAGGGGATGTAATGGCAATTCCATACATGACTTTTGACGAGTATTGTATATTTTACATTTTTCTTCCAAATAATCTTGATATATTATTAAATAACCTATATTTAAAATTGTTTCTTTTTCAATTGCAATTCTCAAAACTATACTAAAACACGTGTTTAACTATAAATTTACTCGTTTAATTTTCTAGGTCAAGTTCGTGGGTGAATCGTTCGTTCCCTTCATTGTTCTCGTGATGTGCGAATATTAAAGAAAAAAAAAAAAATTGAAGTCATATATCTAATAGTATAAAAAAATATTCCCCTTCTCCCCTCCTTTCTCTTGCTTCTTGATCTACTATACAAATGATTTACTTGGCAACAAAATCCAAGTTTAGACAAAATATTGCATTTTAAATTTCATAATCTGAGTATAGCGAATCAATTTTTCATATTACTAGTCAAAAAATAAGAAAAAAATTATTTAAAATAAATAAACCAGTCATTATATACGTTTTGGTCTCACTGAGCAACCATCTTCATTGGGAAATAGCTTCCAAGTCTTTTTTAAAGTGACAATTTTTCATTTTCCAGTGAAGATGGTTGCTATAGACTGACCGAAACTTAGTTAATAAAAAGAAGTTATTAAAATTTTTTCAAGAAAAAAAAAATGCCCCATGAAAATTCGTTAAGTAGTTTGTTAGCCCATTTATGTACTTAAAAATAAAAATAATTAAATCTCACAATTATTTTTTTATAATTAATGATTTATATTAAATTTTATTTTAAATTAGGTTTTTATTTAATTTATTATTAATCGCAAAATACCTAATTATAATCTTATTTTTTCTAAAAATTCATACTTGTTTATTACCATACACACTTGAATAAAATAAAATTGGAAAATAAAACACTCGGTTATCTATTTCAAGTTATTTATTAATTATAAATTTCGATTCTCTAAACCATTCCCAGTAGTTTCGGAGTCTACCCATAACAGATAATTAGCGTTAATAAGTCGGTCGCTTTAATTTTTGACGTCAGTCAAAAGGATTTTTTTTCTAAAGCAGCGTGAAGGTAGGTGGATGAGGATATTCCCAAAAACAATGATTTCATGATTCACGCCATACTTGTTTATTACCAGATGACCTAGAGCCGGTCGTAAATTGAACTTCGCATGTTTAAAAGAAAAAGAGACAGACAGACAGACATTCAATGCGTGACATTATTATTAACACGAAAATTAAACTAGAACACAGAGAGGAATTTTTTTTTTCCAAATTTTAAAATTCAAGAGTGCAAATTCCGAGTGGGTAGTAAAATTAGAGGCATTTCCTCTCTAAGCCGTGATGAGGAAATTTCGGATAACTGATCTTGAGTAAGATATAAAAGATTTCAACCAAAAATTTCTTAATTTATACCTATTAAAGAAAAAAAAAAAGATTTCGGCGCTAACCAGAAAGAGAATTCCTAAAAAAAAGAGTATTCAAAATATGTTTGATATGCAATACAGTCTGGATTTCTTCATAAAGCAAAATAAATATAGATTACATTTTTTTCTCAAGAAAAAAATGCCCCATAAAAATTCGTCAAGTAGTTTCTAAGCTCATTCATGCGTTTAAAAATGAAAATAATTAAATCTCGCAATTATTTTTTCTTAATTAATGATTTATATTACATTTATGAATATTTAAATTAAGTTTTTATTTAATTAATTAATTATTAGATAATTACTATAAATAGGAAATTTTTGATTGAATATTTTTAATAGTCGGATGTCCGGTTAATCGATTACATGACGTCACTGTCTTGAGCAAAATATCGTCAAAAAAATTGTTATTTCCCTTTCAATTATTTTTAATAAAAGATGATTTATTTAATTTAAAAATGCGTTTTGATTGTCTGACGTCATTCAAGGCTCGACGGATAATAGTGTCGCCGGGTGAACATGAGTAATCGATTAACCGAACCTCGGAGATCTGATATACAAACAAAAATTTGCGATTTCTAATGGCTATCTAATAAATAATAATTGTAATTAAATAAAAATTTAACAATTTTAATAAAATTTAATATAAATTAATTAATTATTATAATTATTATTATTATATAAATTATATAGTAATATAATAATTAATAAATTACAAAATAATAATTGTGAGAATTAATTACCGTATTTTCATTTTTCAACCCATGAATGAACTCAGAAACTACTTGACGAATTTTTATGGGGTATTTTTTTAGTGGCTTTTTTTTAGAAATCTTATTTTAAGGGATCTAAAACTAAATAATTCCTGTACATAATTAGAAATTAGATTTTTTTTTTAAGAGATCAATTCAAGCATTTGTTTATTATTTGAATTTAAAGAGAACAAAAAATTCGTTAAAATTCCAAACAAATGATTCTAATTCGAGGTAGCAATTGTTAATTCCTGGCTTATATCCTTCATTTCCTCATTTAACATTGATAAATATAGACGGGCGGAAGAGAGCCATCAACATAAAAAAAAGACTTGAATTAATTTCAAGATATTTTTGATGCTTAAAATCGAAAATAAATCAATCAAAATTGAATCGAGCGACCAGGAAGAGGAGGAATTTGTTCAAGAGTTTTATTTTCACTTGGACACTTGAATTCTTCTCTAATATAACTCTATAATTAGAATTTCATTTCCATTTCTTGCGCTTGCTGTGGTTTTTTTTTTTTCTTTCCTCTCACTATCTGATCGGCTGGATGTTGGTTGGTTCGGAGACTCTTGTCTGTTCCATTAGATGGATATCTATCCTTTTGTGCTCTACTTGGCTTTGCTTTGCTTTCACTTGGACACGAATCGAACGGACAAAGTAGGAAGAGAAAACCCCCCTAAGAGGTAGGCAACCTGCGCGCGCATCCGAAATGACCAACAGACCGAGTAAACATCTTCAATCAATCAGAAATTAATTTGATAAAAAAAATCTTATTTTAATCTTTAATTAAAGCAAGTTGAATATAGAGGAATCTAAAAAAAGAAAGAATTTTATAAACGTGTTATTTCAAGTGATATGTGCCTGATGTTTGAACGTATATCTAAATTCAAAATTGAATCCAATCTTGCTATCTCTGATACCATCACCTTAATATAATTAGCGTAAACTAAAACGTCAAAAAATAAAACTTTCAGGTAGAATATGAAAAATGCGAGCTGAGTATTTTTTTTATCATTTTAAAGATGACATCCGATGTATCAAGTATTATTTATACCAATAAACATATCATCAAGTGTTTTTAATTTGACTTATTTAATCAGAATTATTTTTTAACATTTTCTAAGTAAATTTAACACAAATTAAAATTACAAAATAAAATAAGTCGATATGAAATTTTAAAATTTAATTTTTTCATATCTAAATTTTGTTTTTATATAATCTAAAGAATTCACCGTAGGCACTAGATTAAACATTTTTTTAAAATAAAATAATTTAACAAAAATAAAAGAGATCTCTATTTTATTTTGTTAAAACTCAACGTTTCGGCCACTCATTCAGAGGCTTTCTTCAGGTACAATTCAGTTAAAATTATAAATGTGACATTTTGTTACATTAACAAACTCATTTGACAATCTGATTTCAATTCAAATGAGATTGTGCCAGAACAATCTTTGTAATCTTAACTGAAGGGTGGCCGAAACGTTGTTAATTTTTACAAATAAACCACAGTTAAGAAATAGGCTTTCTCTCTCATATGGTTAAAAGTAAACACTAGGTTTAGTTTAAAAAAAGGAGTTTTATTTAGTTTATCATCATTACTAGAACCGTATAGTTTGTAATAAGGTTCTGATGATGATATTTTAACATCGAAACGTACATAAACTAAATAAAATTTTTTTAAACTAAACCTAGAGTTTACTTTTAACTATTGTTAAATTATTTTAATTCTGAATTTTCTATTCTAATTTTATGATAAGCCAACAAATTTCAAAAAGTTTATAGCTGTTGAATGTTGGTAGAAATAAAAGAGAAGCGCAGGTAGATTTTTTCTTTTTTATTATTAATATAAGCATTAAGAGGCTAGTCAGGCTTTGAAGATGATCACTACTGGGATCGAAATGTCATCGTGAGGCTGAGATTAATAAAAAAGAAAAACAGCTACTGGTAGCTGCGCTGCTTCTCTTTTATTTCTACCAGTATTAACAAATTTAATATCGCCATATTTATTTATTTTAAATTGTATTGTAATTTTAATGATTTATACACTTGTGTTAAATTTATTTAGAATATTTTATATTACAATATTCGATCTTTTAAGACATAAGGGAATGAAATTATTCACAAACAAACAAACGTCATCCAATTTACGTACTAGAAAACGTTAATTTTAATGATTTAAAAAAAAAGAGAATGATAAATTTCTATATAATCACAAGGATGAATTTGCTTTCTTTCCAACGAGCTGGGAGGGGCGGGCAGGCGGGCGATCGACCACAAAAACCATACTAAGGATGATGAATTTAAATTTTCGATAATTCTCGACGACGACGACGATGATGAGTCACGTCACATCATCGCAACACACACACATCGCCATATTTATAATGTTGGAAAGGTCTCTGGACCCCAAATGGGGACGCGCCATTTTTAGACTAAGGTTAAAAAGAAATTATAATAATTCACCTTTCGAAAAAGTGACGAAGAAATCAATCAAAGAAGAGTTAACGGTCAGAGGGAATAAAAAAAAATCGAAAATTAATCAAAGAATATTAAAAAAAAAAAAATTAATTATCATAATTTGAAAAGGATGTTTAATTCAGGAAGATGAAATATTGCTTATATAAGTAAGTGTATTCAGGCTATTAATTAGATGTTTTTATTAAACGTGAATATTAATTCAAAAATACTAGCCGCACAGCCAGAATTGGGCGGGGAGGCACTCGTATTAATAAATTTCATAATAAAAGATTTCACTTGAGTATAACCTTTTATTTGCTGTATGCTCTCCTTGAATTTGATTAAAATTGTTCCAAACAGAAGGGTTTTCTATGAGGGAAATTTTTTTAGCCATTTCGGTTGCTGAGGCCATTTAACTCTATAAATATCAATATAATAAGATATTGATGACGTTCAGCGTGTGTTCAACAGTCTTGTTTTCCGAAGGCCACCTATCCCCATTTGCAGCACCGCATAAATGAGTTTTAGGCATCTATTTGTATTTATGTTTTTGTGATGTGTGTTTATTTATATGTAGGCTATTATTTGTATCAGTGTTTTTGTAATGTGTTTATATTGTTACAAAGTAATTTGTACAATGTTTTGTGTAGTATTTAAAAACTGGCAGAATGGCATATGTCAAAAAAAAATAATAATTTTTCTGTATTCTATTTTTTTTTTTTTTTTTCATTCAGGGGTGGTAAAAATAGTATTAGGGATGTCCAAAAAAATGTTTTTTATTCTTTTCTGCCTCTTAGGCCATTTAGACTTTTTTTTTTAAACAGCTATGAGTAGGATGGCAGCCAGGAAAGAAATCAGACAAAAATTTAATCAATTTTTATCTAATTTTATTTCAATTGCCGACGTTTCGGACGCAAATCGCGCCCTTCCTCAGGACAATCGATTTATTAACTATCGATTGTCCTGAGGGAGTCCGAAACGTCGGCAATCGAAATAAAATTAGATAAAAATAGATTAAATTTTTGTCTGATTTCTTTCCTGGCTGTCAGCCTACTCATATCTGCTAATAGTTCAGTCATCATCTCAATATTTTTTTTTTTTTTTTTTAAATATTATTTACTATATATATTGGCATAGTGGTAGAGTATCTGCCTCTTTAGCTGGTGGCCAGGGGTTTGCATCCCGTTCCATACTGTATGTAGGAAGGGAAAAAACAAAAATAAAAAATTTTTTTATTTTCCCCATATGAGTTAAACTCCCTACACCTTTGCCGAAAAATGGGCGTAGTTGGGGAGTTTCGGTCTACAATTCTCTTGGCATCACTCATTAAGCTTCAATCAGGTAAAATTATGTGTTTCAAGGTTTTTTATTAAATAAAATTAACACTTAATACGTATTTCGACATTACTGTCATCATCAGAAAACCACTTCTAAAGACAGTAATGTCGAAATACGTTTTAAGTGTTAATTTAACCTAGTGTATTTCATCTTTCATATATACAAAAACTTACTAAATTTTGCAAGTCTACAAAAACCATTTACAAATGTATTGTAATTTTCTTAAGCCGTTTGAAAATTAGAGTGCAATTGTATGGTAATTTTAGAATTTCCTAACTGCTTCCGAAAAAATACAAATTTTAACGAAAATTACTATACAATGTATGTAAAATTACAATACATACTCTTATTTTTCGAAGAAAATTGTAATTTTAAAATATTGTTGTAAATAATTGAACGCATAAATTTGTAAATTTAGTAGATAAATGCACGGTAGTTATCATCATTTACAAAGGAAATTTGTAAATGTAGTATTCCAAAACACACTAAATTAACCAGTCACACCAGATTTTTTCTAGAATGTGAAAAATTTAAATCAAGTCTCGTTAAGAGGTAGAATTTTAGTTTAATAACAATTCATTGAATAAAGAGCAAAAGAATGTTCTCGCTAACAGTAAAAAGCATGTCAGCAGAATTAAGCATTTCACAATTAAAAGGATCGAATGATGATCATCTGTTTCTGAAACCGGAAAAAAGATCAAAGTAACAACTCTTTTTCTCTCTCTCTCTCTCGCTCTCTAACTGATATCTTATTTTTATTCTTGATGCGAGCCATTTGCTATTTTTTTTTTTTTATTTAATCTTTCACAAAGGAAATATTGAACGAATGACTCACCAATTGGTTGATGATGGTGATGACGACGACGACGACGACGGCGATACGATGATGTGGATACACGAGACGTGTTGGGATAAACGGCAGCCGTCAGTCCTGGAACAAGAGAATTACAAAATTAATTGCAAAAAAAAAATAATTGTGATTTCGGGATCAGGGTTGAATTTTTTATTAACAATCATCATACTATATTTTAACAGGATATAGGCAGCCAGAAAATCTTCATTTAAATTTCGTCGATGTTTCCGGAAGGCATCGTTCCCTTCCTCAGGACGATAAATTGATAATGTTTCATACAAAAAAAAATATAATAGACAAAGGCGCTCAATGAGAAAGGTAGCCATTATTTCATCGACGTTTCGCGAGCGCGTCGCTCTTATCTTCAGGACGAAATAATTGTCGCAAAAGAGATGGAGAATTTTATAATCTATACACAACAAATGATTATTCACAAAACGTATGTTGTGCATAGTATTTAACAAATTTAACAATTGTATGATATAGGCCTGTTGAGACTGTTACACACCTGGAAAGCCTAAATAATAGGCTATATCATATTCAATCTTCTGTACTCGCCATATATTCACTCTTTCCCTCCAAACCTATCATACGTTTTTAGGAGAGGCCGGCCCATCGCACGGCACACCTTTGAAAAGAGGAAGGAAGAGACAGACATTTAAAGAATTGAAGGACTGCCTGTCCCAGCTCGGGCAGCTCGTGTCGCCATCCACGTACCCACAAGATGTGGGGCCCCTGAGCAAAGGCCATATCATACATTTTTTGTTAAATACTATGCACAACATACGTTTTGTGAATAATATTTGTTGAGCATACATTATAAAATTCTCCATCTCTTTTGCGACAATTATTTCGTCCTGAAGATGGGAGCGACGAGCTCTTTTCATTGAGCTTCTTAGTCAATCATCACCATAGCCATTTCTGTTCTTCATTGAACTGATAATCTACATAATACAAATATATAAATTTGCATATATTCAATACCAGAAATCACAATCTTCAATCTGGGGCTAGTGCTTCGGGCCCATTTAAAAAAAAAAAAAAAAAAAAAAAAAATACAGCCCAGGCACCTATTATACAGTTCTCTGAACAAACAATAATTGTCATCTATTATATTTGTTTCAACAGCTAGCAACATTAACAATTTATCGTCCTGAGGTTGGGAACGATGCCTTCACAAAACGTTGTAAGAATTTTATTCCATGGTGACTAGGGATACGAAAAAGTAATTAATAGTATCGATACTTTTGTATCGATATTCTTTACTTCATATGAGTACTTGATTGCTCGGTATTGAATGTAGGAACGTTACTCATTCAAATATAGTTTCGTTTTTTAGGTCCTTTTTCGGCATCGGAGGCCATTTAGACTCCAATTAAAGGCACGAAAAGCTCTGAGCCACAAGTCACAAGCTCGAAACCAAAGAATATTAAAAAGAAAAAAAAAATCCAATTTTTAAAAAATCTGGTGTGACTGGCGCACAGCACACAACTTTCTCTTACCTTCGGTAATCGAAAGTTGTGTTCTGTGCTGTCACACCAGATTTTTCGTGTCGAAAATATATTTAGTTCCCGACAGTACGGAACATATGAATTCAGATGTAAAATTTATAAGTTTGGGAAAATATTTATATTTTGTTACCATGGCAACCATTTCTCCTATCCTTCCCTATGAAATACAAGAGTAAAGTGGTCTTCAGAAGATTTCAATCGCAAAATGAGAATATACATTTTTAAAGAACATCTAAAAAATAATTGATTTTTGAATTTAAAAAAAAATCGTTGGAGCAAATTTTGAGAAAATCGAAAAAAACTGAAAAAGTACATCAGTAAAGTACTAGTACTCTTTGGCCGATTTTGATTAAAAGCTTATTTTCCGGTCCCGGGGGGTGTTTAACTTAAATATAAAATTTCAACCTCATAGCTCAATTCCTTCATGCTTAAAATTGAACACAGACACACACACAGACACACACACACACAGACACACACACACAGACAGACCATGTCGCGAAAACCACTTTTTGGATTCAGGGGACCTCAAAACGTGAAGATCCATCAAAATCTCGACATCGAATTTTTGACATGAATCCAATACTTTCTCTCTATATATATATTACATATATACATAGGTAAGAGAAAGTAAAAACTAAATTTCATGGCTAAATTTTATTTTATTTCATTATTAAATGTTTGCACTTTTCTTAAGGAAAAATTAAATTGATTAGAATCAAAAAGCGTTACGAGGAGTTAAAACGCTTCTTTTTTTTTAAATTAATTAATTTATTTTGCTAATCAGTTGTTTTTTTATTTATTGTATTTCCTTAACACTTTATGAATGAATGCATTTCATTCATATTCACAAGTCCGAGGCATTCATTCAAAAAAAAAGCTCCCAGTGTAAAATTGATAAGGCTTAAATGAATAAATAAATAGAATATATATATGGATATGTACACACGTGATAAGAGAGAAACAGGAAATAAAGGAATATTTATTTTAGATGCTAAATTTATCGATAAAAATTCGCCCTTACGTCAGAGAGAGTGGGATTTTTGGTAAATAAATAAAATAAGATTCCGCGTTTCAACAGATACCAGTATTTAAGGGGGTTCAGGAGCGACGTCTAAACGTACTTGAAAAAAAAAACTAGACTATTATAAGGAATTTTCCAATGCAGTTTTTTTTAATGAATTAAATTCATAAGAGATTATTGGGACATCGAGCTATAATTGTTTTAATGACTTATTAAAAAATTATCGTAATTAATTTTTTTGTTATCAAGCAAATACAAAAAAACAATCTGTCCCAATAATCTTTAATTTTTGTTTAAATTTAAAAATGAATTTATTGTTATTATTAATCACATATTAATTAAGAAATTTTTAAAATAAGCTTAGATGATTTATTTAAAAATCAAATGTCAAATTAGTTCAGCATTCTTGCAATAGATGGCAGGCTAGTCTAACAGACGATATAGTATTAGCCTATATTTATATATTTTTATGCTTTTATAAAAGATACATAATATATAATAACATTTATAAAGTATTTATTGTTAAAAGATCAATGAAAATCAACCAAATGCATTAAATATTATTAGCTACCATTCTGACATCTCTTGGCAAATTTTTGAATTACTTGATATTTTGGGCATACTTTTTATGACACACAACGCCATCTTAGCGGGAAAAACATGCGTAACCACTTCGCTCCCGTAACCCCTTAAGCAAATAAATATAGTCATTTTTACTTTCTCTTATCTATATATGTAATATAAACCTATATATAGAGTATTGCGATCATGTCAAAAATTAGATGTCGAGATTTTGATGGATATACATGTTTTGGGTCTCCTGAGTCCACAAAGTGGGTCTGTGGACAATTTTAAGCATGAAGGAAATAATTTTACGAGTTTGAAATTTTATATTTACCCTCTCGGATAGCTAAAATAACCTTTTGGACAACATCGACCACAAACTTACTGATGTACTTTTTCAGCTTTTTTCGATTTTGTCAAAATTTGCTCTAACGATTTTGATTAAAATTCATAAATCAATTATTTTTTACATGCTCTTTAAAATGTATATTTTCATTTTTTCCTTGAAAATTGTTTGAATTACGATTTACTGATGTATTTCACATTTTTCAAATTCATTTTCAAGCTCCTTTCATAGAGCCAATGTTAAATCCCCATGTGGGGATTTGTATGTTAATTTCGTTTCAAAAGGGGGTCTATTGTGTATAAAATATCCAAATATGAGATTAGTTTATTTCAAGCAGTCAACATTTAAGGCGGAATAGGAACGAAGGTGTTACGCATGTTTTTCCCGATAAGATGGCGTTGTGTGTCATTAAAAGTATGCCCAAAAATCAAATAATTCAAAAATTTGCCAAGAGATGTCAGAATGGTAGCTAATAATATTTAATGCATTTGGTTGATTTTCATTGATCTTTTAACAATAAATGTTATTATATATTATGTATCTTTTATAAAAGCATAATAAATATAGGCCAGAAATAGGCTAATACTATATCGTCTTTTAGACTAGCCTGCCATCTATTGCAAGAATGCTGAACTAATTTGACAGTTGGTTTTTAAATAAATCATCTAAGCTTATTTTAAAAATTTCTTAATTAATATGTGATTAATAATAACAATAAATTCATTTTTAAATTTAAAAAAATTAAAGATTATTGGGACAGATTGTTTTTTTGTATTTGCTTGATAACAAAAACAATTAATTACGTTAATTTTTTAATAAGTCATTAAAAAAATTATAGCTCGATGTCCCAATAATCTCTTATGAATTTAATTCATTTAAAAAAAAAAACCGCATTGAAAAATTCCTTATAATAGTCTAGTTTTTTTTTTAAAGTACGTTTAGACGTCGCTCCTGAACCCCCTTAAAATACAAATGAATATTTATTCCAAATTTTTTATAATATTTCATCAGCCAAAGTGTTGTATGAAAAATCTTTTCTAACCATTGAAGAGATAGATGTGTTTAATTATTTCTTTTGAACCGCATAGTACGGGATTTGTTGATAAATGATTGCTAATTGCCTTGACAGCTACGACAAGTGAACAAAAGCCATTTAAACTGATACGTTTGCCTCTTTCTTTATTCTGACGAAAGAAGTCTTTCGTCGTCACTCAATTAGCAAGCAAGCAAGCATCGTTGCTTCCCTTCCCATTAGAGCCTCTTGTCTTTCGAAAAATCTCTGCAATTGTTTGTCATTATTCTTTCAAATCAGAGATTAAAAAAAAAATCTGGTGCGACTGATCGCACATCACACAACTTTCTCTTACTGCAACAGTCAGTGTGGGGGTTGGAGGACCCTCTTTTGAATTGAAATTAACATCCCCATATGGGGATTTAATATTGGAAGAAAGAGCCGGAAAACTACATCAGTTAAGTGTAGGGGAGACTGGGGTAATGGCAGTCAGCGTGTAATCCCGGTCACTACAATAAATCTTTTATTGTAGATGACACTGATTGGTGCTTCCTCTTAGGTGTCACTCTCTCGATCTATTACTCGAGCATGCACGATTTTGACTGTCGTCATTTGAGTATTTTGCCAGTTAAACGGTTTTCGCGCTATTTGTTACAAAAAAAACTACTCTCTAAAAACGAATTAGTAAAAACTACTAATTTATAGTGTATAGTCACTTTTTAAGATGTGCAAAGTAGACCACCCCAAATAGTGGATATCCACTTTTTCAATTAGTAAAAATTATTAATATGAAAAATTCACTAATTGAAAAAGTGAATTTTTAAAAAAATAATGACCAAAAAAAGAAACGTTTAAGATACGTATATGAAATAAGGTGTGATGACACCGGGACCTAACTTGTGTTTACTGACTCGAGTTCTAGCCGAACCCACTTAAACTTGACTTACTATTACTTCTCTGTTATTTGCTATATAAGTATGTCGCTGATGTTAACAATGCTTTTTACTTGAATGTTACTATATTCCTTCCCAGCAATTTATTTCTAAATAAACTTAATAAAACTAATTATCGTTATATCAAGAAATATATTTACTAAATTTTAAGTAAAAATATTTCTTAATTGACTATTTAAAAAATAATATTTTATTAATTTAAAAAAATTTGGAATCTATTTGTTTTGACTTAACATATATTTCCTGCAATTTTTAACAAAAAATACAAGTTATCTCAATATTATTATTTATTTGTATTATTATTACTTAAATAAAGCCTTATATTGCCAAAAATGTCTTTATTAAGGAACCGATCAAACAGCTGGTCGGCCATGTTGGCTTCTCAGACAGCCGGAATTGAATGAACTACTTTTTGAATTAGTAAAAAATAACTAATCTAAAAGTAACCAATAAATTTACTAAATATATTAGTAGATTCTACTCAAAATGACTAAATTTGCTGTAATTTTCTTACCTCACGTGAAAATCATTTTACCTTTTTTTTTTTTTTTTTTTAGGGAGACTAAATTTTTTTCCGCACCTTTTCCGCTTTTGCAAATCATTTGATCTTTTTTTTTTTGCATTCGAATTTCATCCCATCTTTTCGGATTACTTTTTACCCGAAACCAGGCGAAACCAATATTCAATCGGTTCCTAAAAAAAAAAAAAAAGATTTATTTCTCAGTGTCCTTTTTATACATTTCACTGTTCCTACTAATAAAGTCAGTCTTCCCTACTTCAAACAATTTTTTACGAAAAATTTTACTGATATACTTTTTAAAGAGCATCTAAAAAATAGTGTTTTCCCTATTTATTTCAAATGATTTGTAGTCATATCAAATTAAATAAATTTTTCTCGCTAGGGACGGGAAGCGAAACCGGGACCCCGGCGCCAGAAGCTACGGGAAGTCATGGGCAAAAAATAGTTGATTTATATGATTTATATTTTAATCAAAATCGTTAAAAGTACAGTCAGAGACAATATTAAGTCCCACCCATGCGTTTTCTTATGATTATTTCATTGATTAAAAAAAAATATATTTTTTTTAATGTGTTATATCGGTGGCCGATATATTAGTAAAATAATATAAAAAGAATTAGACGTAATTATAAATATAACATTGATTTTAATTCTTTAATTAATAACAATACAACAATCGCTAATAATCAACTAATTAATAAAGTCGGCCAGCTGGATCCAACATAATGGGAACTTTTATTGTTTAAAATTTGATTATTTCCATTAAAGATTTTCATTTTCTTTTATAAAAAACAATAAAATCAAGAAAACGCATGGGTGGGTCTTAATATTGTCCCTCACTGTACATCAGTAAACTACTAGTACTTTTTTTTTATTCAAAAGTTTCTTGTAACGTGCCAGGGGAGTGACTAACTTACGTAGCTTGCGTTATTTTGAACACAGTTAATAAATATAAACTTTTTCATTTAATAATTTGCCCTCCTTCTCCACACCCTCTTGATCCGCCATTAATTTGTAACAAATTGTTTGGGGTCACCCATCCGACCAATGAACCCGCTTGATTGGAATCAACAATCCGGATTTCCTCACTGCGAACCCTCAAGGCCTGCCTGGCTGGCATGTAACAAAATCCTTTGTTCTTTGTCTTTTGTTTATTTATATTATTAATTTCTCTTTTTTTTTTATATATTTCGTCAAAGTGAAATAAATAAAGGTTAAGGTTTTTTTTATTTAAATCACTTGCTTAATAAGATTTAGAGCAATAAAACGACAAGTGCTTTTTTTTTTACATTTTCTACATGACTGATGATATAAGAGCGTGTTTGCGTTGTGACAGTAGCCTTTATGCGCTCTGACCCCGCGACCCTTAAAAATGACCAGCAAGCGACAGGGGCGTGGTTCGAAATTTATTCCTACCTTCTAGAAAAAAAAGGCACACGACAGACAAACACATCATCTACCATTTTGGGATTGAAATCTTTTGCAATAGGATGAATGTGTGTTAAAACAATTAACAAGTGTTTCAACTTGTTCGGACATTAAAGCACTTTAATAGATTAAAAGCTAATTTTTTGATATGTTATCAATCCCTATCACATACGTATAAAATAAAATTTTTGAAGCAGATCTGACGAAAGGTTATCGTGTAATTAATTTTTAAAAAATTGAAATTTAACATGTAGTCTATGGGGAATGTCGACTAAACGCACACATATCGAATTATATAGCCACCTCTGCAATAGATACAAAAACAAAAAAACTTACATTTTATCAATTCACTTCCGAGGAATACGTTAAAAATAAAATCAAAAGTTTCTGCCGAAGGCTTTTAAAGATATTTTAACAAGAAAGTCAAAAAATTCCCGAAAATGAGAGTTGGTCATATTTAAAAATAAGGCACGGGACTCACACTTTGGCGTGATTATGTACTGGACCATTTTTGTTTATAATTTAATTTCGATTATTTTTGTATAGATGAATTTTTGCGGAAAAGCGCATAGTTTTCTAGATATTTGCGAAAAACCATCTTTCTGCAACTTTACCGGCTTATTCCCGCTAATCGCCCTGGTACTGCAAGTGACTCTAGAGTGTCTTTCCATCACTAAAATGCCACCACATATTCAGAAAGCTCTTGCCCATTTTTGTCAGCCAGTGCTTCGTCTATAAGGAAGCAAGTAGTATTTATAGAAAATAATGAATAAATATTGACTATCCTGTAAGCTTATAGGTTTAGAGGCTTATATTGGATTATTTATTTTAGCAGGCGTTTATAAGTCAAAAAGGTGAATCTTTAATAGGAACCGACCGAAAAATCCTGGTTTCGGCTACGGCCAAAAACTAGCCGAAACTTTCGGCCGAAATCTGAGTTCGAAAAGATGGGATGAGACTCGCACGCAAAAAAAAGGTCAAATGATTTATTTCCAAGTCAAAGAGAAAAAAATTTTCCGCAAGACGGAAATGGGGCGGAAAATTTCGCCTCCCTAAAAAAAAATGCTAAAATGATTTCCACAGAAGGGAAAAAATCCGAATCTTTTCAAACTCAGATTTCGGAATAAAATAATGAAAAACAACTAGCTGCAGATTTTGTTCACCTTTTCACCTATCCGGAAAAAAAAAAAATTTTCCGCTCGGTGGGCAAAGAGGCGGAAAAAATTTCGTCTTTGACTGGAGGGGAAAAAAATTTTCCGCAGGTAAAATGATATGAATTTTGTATAGGAAATACAAGTTTCGGTTTAGGTTGAAAATCTTGTTTCGGTTGGACCCTACTCTTTAAAGTTTATGGAGCTCATCTATATTTCCTGCAGTTATGCATCTCAAATATGGCCTAAAAATTGGGGCTGTTTGTGATAGTGAATCAAATTATTATTGGAAAATGCAAGTTTATACAGGTAAATTGGCTGACGACAAAACTGAAAATAGGTAATACTGCATAAAGCTAACGAGTTTGGTTGCATACGCTCAAAGACCCACTTTTAAAATCAAAGGCTAATTTGGTCACAAAATATTTGCTTTAATCCCTCCTCTGAGTTCTTTCACCCTCTCTTCGGTAAATATCTCCACCCCCGCCCTGCCCCCTTCCACCGCCTGGTGCTTATTTAAGTATCAAAAAACATCCAAGATTATTTGGATCCGTCCTAAATGATTCTAATTAGAATCACGTCCCTGGCGATGATTAGTCGGAGTGAGCTAATTAAAAAGAACTAATCAGCTGACGTAATCCCAAAAATATCTCATTTTCAAGTTATTTACCAGTATTTTCACACCCCCTATGAAAAAGAAGGGATTATCCGAAAGCATTCTTTCGGATTATCAAATATCTTGTTAATATTTGTATAAAAAAAAAAAGATAAGATAAAAAAAATGTGTGTGTACTTAAAGAAAAATAAATATTTTCATTTAATATTTATTGCTAGACAAACTCAATCCTTTCAAAGGTTAACTACCTCTAAACTATTTTAATTAATTAAAAAAAAATGAACAGGTGTGTCTAAAAAAAAAAATCCGGTGTGACTGGTCGCACAAAACAAAACTTTCTCTTATCTTCAGTAATTGAAAGTCGCGTGCTGTGCTTGTCACACCAGATTTTTTGTGTCGACATATATTTACTTTCAGCAGATATATTAGAATTCAAGATGTACAAACATGGGAAAATATTTATATTTTGTTACCGTAGCAACAATTTCTCATTTCCTATGAAGTACAAGAGTAAAGTGGTCTTCAGAAGATTTCAATGGAAAAATGAGAATATACATTTTAAAGAGCATCTAAAAAATAATTGATTTTTGAATTTTAATCAAAATCGTTAAGGGCGAATTTTGAAAAAATCGATAAAAAACTGAAAAAGTGCATCAGTAAAGTACTAGTACTCTTTGGTCGATTTTGTTCAAAAGCTTCGTGTCACGTCCCATGGGGGTGCCTATCTTAAATATAAATTTTCAACCTCCTAGCTCTTTTTCGTTCTTGAGATATTGCAATATTTTGTTCACACACACACTCAGACAGACCATATTACGAAATCCCACTTTTTTGGACTCATAGGACCTCAAAACGTGAAGATCCATCAAAATCTCGACATCTAATTTTTGACATGATCGTAAAACTTTCTCAGAAAAAGTAATAACGACATTGAAAGGTACAAAAAATCTGACAAATTGATAAATGAGAATTTCCCGCTGATTGTGTGGCGTCCACTGTACTACAGGTTGGGAAACGTTGCTCTCAAGTTTACCATATATGCAATTTTTTTTTTTTGCACATTAAATAAAACCCATAAAAAAAAAAACATTAAAAATTAATAGACCCCATTTTGTATTAATTATTTAAAAACTTTTCGACTGCTTATTCGGCAGCCGTTATCAAGTACTGTGTACTTGCCCCAACTCAAGTGAATTAGAACAAGTTCACTGCAGAATAAGCAGTCGAAACGTTGTACAGTAATTAAATTTTTAATAAATAAAAATGTGGTCTATAATTAAAAATTCCCGTAATAATAATAATATTTCAAACCACAAAAGCCTTAATAAACACAAACATTAAATAGTTTCCGAGTTTCATTTAGAGCAGCGGTTCCCAACCCGTGGGCCGCGAGCTGATTGGAACTGGGCCGCTGACTTCTAAGAAAAGATAAAAATTATATATTTATATAAAGAATTATATATATCATGTGTTGGTCCATGAGGTAATTATGAAAAACATATAACCAAAAGTATTTATTAATTTAAATAAGCGAAAAATGTAGGTACCGCCGGGAGTTGCACCACGGATCTTGTCGATTTACGCTCAACATGCCCTACTGTTGGACCACAGTACGCACTCGCTTATTTATGCAACTCCCGGCGGTACCTACATTTTTCGCTTATTTAAATTAATAAATACTTGGTTATATGTTTTTTATATTTATATAAAATTATATATATACACTGGGCCTCAGAGTTTTTTTTTTTACGGAAAAAGTGGGCCGCACATCAAAAATTACGGAAAAAGTGGGCCGCACATCAAAAAAGGTTGGGAACCACTGATTTAGAGAATAAATAATTCAAATGAATTAAATAATAAATTATATTAAATTTTATTACTTTCTCTTACTTCTTTCTATATATGTTAATATATATATAGGCCTATAGAGAGAAAGTATTGGATTCATGTCAAAAATTCGATGTCGAGATTTTGATGGATATACACGTTTTGGGGTCCCCTGAATCCAAAAGTGGTTTTCGCGACATGGTCTGTGTGACTGTCTGTGATCAAAAATATCTCAAAAACGAAAAGAGCTAGGAGGTTGAAATTTTATATTTAAGGTGCGCGTCTCGAAAAACCGTTAAAGCACGATTGACTCGAGGTGGCACCTAGATGGCGTTAGTGTTCCCCCATTGGAAAACACGTAACTAGTTCCATTTCATTCTAGACTTTCCAGCTAATTAATTAAAGGCAAAAAATTAATTATTCTTTAACACAATGATTACTAATTTAATTATCTACAACTTATAGAGCTCCTTTTTACTTTCTCGTACCCTATATATGAAATATATAGAGAGAGAAAGTATTGCGATCATGTCAAAAATTCGATGTCGAGATTTTGATGGATATACATGTTTTGAGGTCCCCTGAGTCCAAAAAAGTGGGTCCCGCAAATTGGTCTGTGTGTGTGTATGTGTGTGTGTCTGTGTGTCGTGTGTGGACAGATTTTTAGCATGAAGGAATTGAGCTAGCGAGGTTGAAATTTTATATTTAAGCTTAGGTACCTTTTGAAGAATCTCAAAATAAGCTTTTGAACAAAATCGGCCAAAAAGTACTAGTACTTTACTGATGTACTTTTTCAGTTTTTTTCGATTTTCTCAAAATTCCCTCCAAGGATTTTTTTTTTAAATTCATAAATCAACTATTTTTTAGATGCTCTTTAAAATGTATATTCTCATTTTGCCGTTGAAATCTTCTGAAGACCACTTTACTCTTGTTCTTCATAGGAAAGATAGAAATGGTTGCCATGGTAACGGAATTTAAATCTTTTTCTTTTTATTAGATTAAAAATCAATTATTATTTAAATTCCCATTTATTTTTATTTTTATTTGTGTCTTTAATTGTTTCAAAGAAAACATATATGTCTCTCTCTCTCTCTTCTCACTTGCAAACATTATCGTCTCTCTGCTCTTCCCTCGCCTTCTCTCATAGGCCTAATGTTAATTTCCTATAGGGATTTGTATGTTAATTTCGATTCAAAAGGGGTCCCCTTTTGAACTTTTTGGGCATTTAAAATTTTTTTTTTCAATTCTTATGAAATTTTGTATTTATTTACGATTCTATATTGTGTATAAAATGTCCAAATATGAGATTAAAATTTTGAAAAATAACCATAGTTTATTTGAAGCAGTCAACATTTAAAATGCAAGTTTGAAACTAAGGTGCTATCGGAAACTAAATATATCTCGACACAAAAAATCTGGTGTGACCAGCACGGTGCACAACTTTCTCTTACCGAAGGGTAAGAGAAAGTTGTGTGCTGCGCCAGTCACACCAGATTTTTTTAAAATATATTTTATTTAATGCGATTAATCTAAATTTTTTTTTTTTTTCGAAGATCAAAAAAGGGCTTCTATAAGTTGTGGTGTATTTTAAATAGCTTTAATTTAAAAAAATTTGAGGTCGATAGCTTCAAAATTGTGGCAGCTGGGAAAGTCCCAAATTAGCACCCCGAGACGCGCATCTTAATTTAATTTGCATTTTGTTGTATAAAAATATTGTAATACTGTATTTAAAAATAAAAAAATAAATAAATAATTTCCTTTTTTTTCTTTTTTTTAAGCCAACTCGTATTCATGTAATAAATTCCAAAATAGGGAATTAATTTTGAATACGAGTTTTATTTAATTTTTGAGATCTTTTTGTTTAGAAAGTATTCGGCAGCTCTTAGTTCCAGACCTGAGACGATATCTTCGAGCAAGATGCTGCATCTTCACTATAAAGTAATTTTATATCTCATTTTTACTTTCTCAATTTATCTTACTTACAGGGCCGGCGCAGCTACTCTGCCGCCCTAGGCAAGATATTTTTTTGCGCCCCCCCCCCAAAAAAAAAAAAAAAAACTTTAAAAATTTAATTTGCCGCCCCTCCTTAAAATTTTTCCTGATCTCAAAAATTTTTCTGCCCTCTCCAGGTTGCCGCCCTAGGCGGCCGCCTAGTTTGCCTAGTG
>JAKCPI010025651.1:0-15085 GCA_023213315.1 Euborellia annulipes | reverse complement strand
TTTATTTACTATATTTATCCTATTTTATTATTATTTATTTTATTTATTATTATTTATCCTATTTTAAAATTATTTATTTTATTATTAATTAATATTTTTTTTTTTTTTAACATTCACACTTTCTCCTCATTCACACAGTCTTTTCGGCAACTCAGGCCATGTAAGACTTTGACGATAACCGTTGTATTGAATATATATATCTATTGGGAGTCCAGGCATTCCTCTTTCCTATGAAGTACAAAAAAGTAAAGTGTGCTTCAAAACACTTCAAGGACAAAATGAGAATATACATTTCAAACAGCATTTTAAAAAATAATTGATTTATGAATTTTAAACAATTTTGGGTAGAGCGAATTTGAGAAAATCGAAAAAAACTAAAAAAGTACATCGGTAAAGTAAAAGTATTAGAGATAGAACCCAGTGGGGAAAAATTTTGAATTTTTTGAACTTCCCCACAATCAAGGTATTTTTCCTGGACTGTTCATCTAACGATATAAAATTGAATTTCGGAATTCCAACGCAATGTTGGTCAAACAGAGAGACGGATGCAAATATATAGAGTCTATAGATTGTCGGAGATGGAAGCCAGCAAAATAAATCTGGTCCTAAACAAAAAAAAAAAAAAAAAATTATTTTTTATATACTTTAAAGATTATGAGTTGATCGGGCACTTTTTCAAATCAACACTCTAAATATAAAATTTTTGAAGCTTCGTTGCCTTTTATTTATCTTTTTAAATTTACTTAATGTCTTTTAGCGGCATCTGAGGCCTCATTATTCTAAATTAATTTCTTATAATTTATTTCTTTAATATTTACACTTCATACATAAACTTAATAACAATAATTAAATAAAAATTAATAAATTCAGATTTTAATGTGACAATTAAAAATTGATATATTTATCTGATTAATTATAGAATAATAATTGTGTGATTTAATTTTAACATTTTTCCTCATAACGACTAAACTCTGTAACTATTTGACGGATTTTAATGGTCTTTTTTTTTAATGAGCAGAGAATTTTATGAGGGTAGTTTGTATTTTGTAAAATTCATTTTTCTAAAATAAAATTAATTAAGATGATCTGTGCAGCTAGTGTTTAATAAAATAAACAAATAGGTAGATATGGGTTAGAAAGGAAATAGAAAAAAGTAGAGATTGAATTATTAATTAACTGAGAGTAAGAGACCCTTGTGAGAACCTCGAAAGGGTCTCTACCTGAATAGCTGAGAACAAATTCCCGAGGGTTTGTGCTGGCATTCTTCCTATTCAACCTCAGACGGACGGATCACTCTCACTCTTATAATCTAATCGTCTTTCTTTCTTTCCTTTTTTTTTTTATTTAGTCTCCTGTTTTTTTATCTCCTGTTCATTATTCATCCTCTGTTTGCTTCCTTTAGTTTATTTTCGCTAAATAAAAAGCCTGGGAATACGGCCCTAGAGGAGAGCACATGGTGTCTAGACAGGCCGGGGGTGGAGGTCATTCAGGTCAAGGGTTCATCGTGACGACGACCATAGGTCAGCTGCAACCACCGACAACAAAAAAAAGGGGTTCGAATTGTCTTTAAAACGTTTAGCCCTTTTATCCCCCTTACATTCAAATCTGTAATGGTATAAGAGGTAAGCTATATAAAAAAATCTTCTAAATTACCCATGCAGTTCTCTGAAAATAAAGTTTAAGCCGGTGGCTCTAGTTGAAATATAATTTAATTAAATAAATTGGAACTACAAACTTAAGTGGATATGTTCCAATATATTATTTATTGGTTTAAACACTGATGATAACACCCCTATTATCAAGTCCCATACAGCTTGAAATATTGCAGCAATATTGCCAATCTTGCTCATTGGTGTATATGTAATTTGAGCAATTTTTCAGGAATATTGCAAATCTTGCAAAATATTGACAATATTGCAAACTAAACTTTTGCAGCAATATTGTGCCAATATTCCTCTAAGTTACAAAGAGGCGGACCTAGGAATATTGCAGCAATGTTGCTGCAATATTCCCAGTGGTTAGCTTGGAATATTGCCAATATTTAGCAAGATTTCAATATTCTGCAAAATTGCCAATACTTTGCAAGTTTTGCAATATTGCTGCAATATCCCAAACTGTCTGGGGTGATATAGAGCAATAAATTATAGGCTATATTGAAACATATCACCTAGTGTTTGTAGTTTTACATAATCTACTCATTTCAAGCTTTTTACTATACTAATCTTTTAAGTACTTGATCTTTTTAAATTTAATTTAAACAAGTTATTAGGAATCTCATATATGAGAATCGTTAATTTTTTTTTTTACGCATGGGCATATTATAAATAAAGGAGATCCTGAGCTGCAAGAAATGTTTTGAAAGAGTGCCTGCCCACCCCAGGCGAGGATTGATTATATTTTAAGTAACATTGATAATGAAAATGAAGAAAACTTAAAGAATAGGTTCTATTTAGATACTTGGAAAGCAAGTATCTTAAAATGTGACAGTACCTTTCTTTAATAGTTAATTAAGTAGCTAGTACTTTTTAATTAGTGAATTTACGAATATTTTGTAATTTGTTTGTGTCCCCTATTTATTAATTAAGTTGTTTATTTATTTATTTACACTGTGCGTCAAAAATAATGGTTTATTTTTGTTTCTTCTTAAGAAGATCTCTTCTAATCTATCTAAATGATACTGTAATTTATTAAATATTTAATATGAAATATTCTAAACATTTCTAAGTAAATTTAACACAAATCCAAATCATTTTCGACATTTTTGTCTTTGTTTTATTTAAATTGTAATTATTTATTAAAATGATTAAATGATCATATTAAAGTACAGTATCATTCAAAAGTAAGGAGAAATTAATTTAAAAAAAAAAAAAAATCTTTTAATTCTAAAACTTTTGACATTTCGCGCACCAAGAGCTTGTTTATAACAAATAATAATTGTCCTGAAGAAAGTCGTGATTGTCAATCGAAACGTTGACTAAAAATGTTTCAATTTTATAATCTTTAACTACGCCAAAATAAACCCCGATAGGAAATTTAATAAATTTACAATAAAATTAAGTACACCGATAGATATCGCTGATTTTTGAATTCATGTCATATTCATAGCTTTTTTTTTTTTTGTTTTTTGAGGTGGCGCTTAATCTCTATTCACGCTCACAAACTTCCTCGGATGCTTTCAAAAAGTCTTTAAAAAAAATACAAATAAAGAGTTGGAAATGTCTTCTCTTCTAAAAATAATTATTTATTAAAAGATAACTTTTTTTTTTTTTCAAATAAAAAAAAAAAAAAAAAAATATTAAGTGATGTAATTGAAGAAGGCCAGGTGGGAAGATTGGAGTCTAATTTTTTCTCTCTCTCTTTTTTTTAAGTTCTTAATAAGAAGAGAGAAGGAGATTCTGATCAGCCCCTCTCTGTCATCCGGCTCTTAGAAAGATAAAAAAAAAAAATCCAGTTTTAATCCGGCAAAAAATAATTAAACTTCAAACTCTAATGCGATTGTGGCTTTTCTATAAGGGGGAAAATAAATTACTGCCAACAAGCAAATTTCGATTTGTTTTAAAAAATTTATTAACGACCTCGGCCAAACAAACACAATATAAATTTAAATACTGTGCGTCAAAAATAATGGAACATTTTAAGAAGACCTGTTCTAATCTATCTTAATGATACTATAATTTATTAAACATTTAATATGAGATATTCTATACATTTCTAAGTAAATTTAAAACAAATCATCTTCATTAGGTGAGTGAAGGCAGCCAGCAAGTGATTAAAAAAAACTCTATTTGATTATCGTCAACGTTCATCACATCGATCCCATCTTCAGGACGATAAACTATTATTGTTGCTTAGATAGATGCAATTTCTGTTCATACAAAAATAAATGATTAAATTTGCATATACCATTAGACATAGGCGTAGCAAGGGTGGGGGGTTGGGGTTCAAATCCCCCCTTGGAACCCAAGTCACGAGTAGATATTTAATACAAATTATATTTCATATAGGGTAAGAGAAAGTAAAATATAATAATTTACTCTAGCTAAAAAAACAAACCAAAATAAAAAGATTTATAAATACCCTAAGCTAATCTTAAATTTTTTGAAAAAATTTTCTTGAACCCTTCCCCCCTCCCCCAAGAAAAATTTCTGGCTAAGCCAATGCCATTAATTGTATATGAGAATTGCCGTAGGTTGCAAATTTAATCATTTATTTTTGTATGAATAGAAATTGCATCTATTTAAGCAACATTAACAGTTTATCGTCCTGAAGATGGGATCAATGTGATTCCGAAACGTCGACGATAATTAAATTAATCATACAATTTAAACTAAAACAAAGACATTTTTCGACTTTCAATTTGTGAGACAAATCAACATAATTCCGTTAAGTTTAGTTGGATATTAATAACATTTGAATTCAGATGTAAAATTTAAGTGTATGGGAAAATATTTATATTTTGTTACCATGTCTTAAATAAAAAATTTCAACATCCTAGCTCAATTCCTTCATGCTTTAAATTGAACCCAGGCAGGCACACAGACAGACAGACAGACCATGTCGCGAAAACCACTTTTTTGAATTCAGGGGACCTCAAAATAGAACAGAAAGCTCCTTGCCCCAAGAAAAATTGAGAAAATATGGGGCTTTCCAGGCCCACCGGAGGATAGCTGGTCCCATGGCCCCCCTTCAATTTTTCTTGGGGCAAGGAGCTTTCTGGGGGCAGGCCCCCCCGGCACCACCCTAGTTACGCCCATGTTTCTAAGCTTTTACTTGACGCTTCAAATACTTCAGTAGTCGAATACACAACTAATTTCTAATTTTTTCAGGATAAATGGAATTTTTTCGATTTTCAACACCTCTAGCTATTATTATTATTATTATTATTATTTTTCTTCAATTTTCTAGAATCTCGGACAGTCCTGAAAGAATTTAAGAGCACCATCATGATAAATAAGCGGAGAAAAAAAAAATAGAACGCGAAATAATCCCACTCTGAAATTTTCAGAGCATTTGTAGAAAAATCAAAGTTTTTTATAAAAAAAAAAAATTAAAAAAAAGTGCCATTCATCCCGAAGTACATTTAAAGACAAAAATTTCAAAAAAAAAAAAAAAACGTCCCGATAAGTTAATTTTTGACAGTTTTACGGTTATTTGAAAAAAAAAATTCGATGTTTTTTGAAAATGCTATAACTTTTTTTTGGCTGGGTCGAAAAATCTGAAAAAATTCTCAGACACGTTTTCAATAAGGTACAAAAAGATGACAAAGTTTCAGCCAAATCAAAAATGGTCGGGTTCAGAAGTGGTCGAGTTGGCGTGGAATGCCCCATATATATTTACAGTATATATACATATATATATTAACATTAACATATAGGTAAGAGAAAGTAAAAATTGTCATCTTAAAGGAAAAAATAAAAATAAATTTGAGTTAATTAATAATTTCCTTCTTCAGATACGCAGATGGGTCTGGGGGGCTGTTATTCACCCCCTCCCCACCCCTCCGCTTGCATGTCTAATGACACAGTATGCAAAAAAGGTGAATATGAAATAATAACAATACATAGAAGGAAAGGGAAGGTGTTTTTTTTTTTTTTTTATTTTTCAAAGGACCACCTTTGATAGGGGGGTTTAAATAAAAAATAGTAGCGACATTTGTGTGAGACAAAAGGTCCAAAGGAAGGGTGTGCAAATGAATGAATGCTATTTATTAAACATATGTGCATATATAATTATTATTTGTTTTGTAACAATTTTTTTATTATTATTATGTATTCGCTATTGAATGGAATGCCGTTGGTTGGTCGTTCCTCTTTTATTCTATCAGATGCGACAGTTTCAACGACAAAAAAAAAAACCTGCCTCTTGATATAAATTAAGTGACTAATTCAAATGGGAAAATGGAATTATAGAATATCCTAAGGCGATAAAATCACCTGAAATAGTGTCTGGTCGCACTAAATACAAAAAATCTGGTGTGACTGGCGCACAGCACACAACTTTCTCTTACCTTCGGTAATCGAAACTTGTGTTCTGTGCTTGTCACACCAGATTTTTGTGTGTATTTAGTTTCCGACAGTAGGGTACAATTGAATTCAAGAGGTAAAATTTATAAGTATGGGAAAATATTTATATTTTGTTACCATGGCAACCATTTCTCCTATCTTTTCTATGAATTACAAGAGTAAAGTGGTCTTCAGAAGATTTCAATCACAAAATGAGAATATACATTTTGAAGAGAATCTAAAAAATAATTGATTTTTGAATTTAAAAAAAAAATCATTGGAGCAAATTTTGAGAAAATCGAAAAAAACTGAAAAACTACATCAGTAAAGTACTAGTACTTTTGGTCGATTTTGTTCAAAAGCTTCGTGTCACGTCCCATGGGGGTGCCTAACTTAAATATAAAATTTCAACCTCCTAGCTCTTTCCGTTCTTGAGATATTTTGTTCACAGACACACACACAGACACACAGACAGACAGACAGACAGACAGACAGACCATGTTGCGAAAATCACTTTTTTGGATTCAGGGGACCCCAAAACGTGAAGATCCATCAAAATCTCGACATCGAATTTTTGACATGAATCCAATACTTTCTCTCTCTATATATATTAACATATATATAGAGGTAAGAGAAAGTAAAAATAGTGCAACACTTTGTTTCTTCTTAACAAGACCTGTTCTAATCTATCTGTAATTTATTAAACATTTAATATGAAATATTCTAAACATTTCTAAGTAAATTTAACACAAATCCATATCATTTTAATAAATAATTACAATTTAAGTGTCGAAATTTTATTTATATTAAAGAAAATTTTAAATTTAATCCTTCCATTTCAGTTTTTGTCTGTTTATTTTATTGAAAATTCTTATAAGAACAAAATTTTGAATTAGAAATTATATAGAAATAATTTATTCACTTATTGATTTTACATATTATTTTCCCCTTTGGAAAATATACTTTACAACCCGACTAGAAATTACTTTGGGACCAGGGGCGCCGGAACGAATTTGAATCAGGGGGGGGGGGGCAAAAAATTTTTTTTTAGAAAATTAAAATAATTTAATGTTTAAATAGTATAAAACAAAAACAAATCTTCTATAAAACTTTAAAAATTTTAAATAAAACCTAAATTTTAAGAAAATTAAAATTTTAAAAAATTTGGTAGTGATTTTATCAAAAATTTTTGGAAAAAATTTGGAAAAAAATGAATTTCTTACTCTTTTAATTTTTTTAATTGAGAAGATTTTATTTTTCAAAAGTAAAAATATATCATTTTTAAAAATAAATGAAATAAAAAAGAAATTTTGCCCCCCTCTGCCCCCCCTGTAGGATGCCAGGGAGGGGGGTAAAGGGGTAATTACCCCCCCCTTCCCGAGATATAGGAAAAATATTTTTTTTGGAAAAAAATTGTATTTTTTAATATAAAATTTTAAATTAGGAATAGCGAATAGCAGCCAGGAAAAATCAAATCAAACAAAAACTAGATCAATTTTTATCAGATTTTCCTTATATTTGATCATCGACGTTTCGGACGCCAGTCGCGCCCTTCCTCAAGACAATCAATCATCAAGCAAATACAGATGGAGGTATTTCTTCTCTTCATTAGAAATACCTCCACATTTCTGTTGCCTATAAATGAAATCTTTCTATACCAAGGGTCGCGGGTTCAGATCCCAGACAATTCGAGAATTTTATTTAAGCCATTTAAATACCAAATGGCTTAAATAGAAATGCCTGGACCACAAATATTGTATATAGAGAGGGTGTGTATATGAGGGTGAGTTGGAAAAAAAGTGTGTGTTAAAAAAAAGAAAAAATGAAATCGGACTTCTTGAATATATTTGAGAAAAAACTTAAAAATGCAAGTATATGTAATTCACTAATGTCCGTCTGTCTGTCACAAAAGAATTATTAAGAATTTTAAAACAAAATTTTATATAAAGAAATTTTTTATAACTGTTTGAAACGAACCCCTGGCCCGTAGGACAAGTGTTGACTCTTAATTATCTCTCAATTTAACATTAAATGATATACTAAGTGACATATTTCAAGTTTTTTAAACCTTAAAAGTATTTTGACATTACTGTCATCTTTATAAGTGGAAATAGTAATGTCGAAAAACTTGTATTAATTAACTAATAGAAAATTTGAAGCATATCACCTAGTGTATTATTTAATATTAGGTCTTATATTAAATTGATATTAACATATTGTTCATTAAGTAAAATTGGATGATATTCTAGTCTATGAATTCTGATTGAAAATAAAATAATTCAATTCAAAGATTATAGAAAAGACGAAGGTCCGCCGCAGGCGGCCGGCGCATCTAATATTATATTAAACTGTTTTTTTTTAATATGTAAAATTATATTTTTATGCCCATTTAAATAAGAATGTTTTTTTTAGTAAAAAACACTTATTATATGAAATAATAATTAAATTAATATATAATTACATTGCAATTTATCACGTGATGGAATTCATGCTATTTTTTATTATTTTTACTAGAAAAAATGATAATTTTAATTAAAAAAAAAAGAAAAAAATTAATTTAATTAAAAGCTGGTAGCGTGATGTGTTATAAAAAAATAATAATAATAATAGGTGTAGATATAATTTCTTAATTTTAGGAATAATAAAAGAGAAAAAAAAAAAAGAACAAAAAGCTTTTGTTCTTTAAAAGCCAAGGCCTCATTTGGGGATTTAAGAAATTATACTAATTATTTATAGTGGAAGTACAAGTTTTTGCTAAGGGATGGCGTTAAGAACGTGTCAATCTAAAATTGTCATCAATTTTATGTAATTCAATTGACAAAAATGACAAATTTTGACGATTTTTGATGGGTTTTTATAGTATAGAGTTTTTTCAATCTTTTTGAATACGCGACCCCTTTACAGGTTGAAAAATTCTGGCGACCCTTTTGCCCCATAGACAGACAAAAAGTTCGGGAATTAAAAGACTTTTCTTTCATAGAAAATCTTATAGATTTAGTTGGAATTTGGGGAACCGAACATTCGTATGGGTAAAATTCTGGAATTTTTGAGCATCCCATTTAAAGATCTCAGTAATTTTCCTGGACTCTTTAAAAGTGCAAAATTTCATTTCGAAATCATAAGTTAAACAGAGAGTGTGACAGACGGAGAGAACGAATTTCCCTATATAAAAAAAATCTGGTGTGACTGGTCGCACAGCACACAACTTCGGGAAGACAAAGTTTTTTTTTTATTTATTTATTGGCTGTCGGCCAGTAGCCATCCCGCCATTCTCGACTTTTTTTTTTACAATCTCTTTACAGTAAAGTAGTTACAATAATTAATATAAGAAAATACATAGTAGAAAATACAGTTATATAAAATACATAATAGGAAATACAGTAATACAAAAGACATGTTAAGGAATACAGTAGTAGAAAATACATGGTAGCAATAATATAGTGTAAAATACATGGTAGGGAATACACTACTATCTAATACATATTAAGAAAATCTGGTGTGACTGGCGCACAGCACACAACTTTCTCTTACCTTCGGTAATCGAAAGTTGTGTTCTGTGCTGTCACACCAGATTTTTTGTGTCGACATATATTTAGTTCCCGACAGTACGGAACATTTGAATTCAGATGTAAAATTTATAAGTATGGGAAAATATTTATATTTTGTTACCATGGCAACCATTTCTCCTATCTTCCCTATGAAATACAAGAGTAAAGTGGTCTTCAGAAGATTTCAATCGCAAAATGAGAATATACATTTGAAAGAGCATCTAAAAACTAATTGATTTTTGAATTTTAAAAAAAATCGTTGGAGCAAATTTTGAGAAAATCGAAAAAAACTGAAAAAGTACATCAGTAAAGTACTAGTACTCTTTGGCCGATTTTGATTAAAAGCTTATTTTTCCGGTCCCGGGAGGTGTTTAACTTAAATATAAAATTTCAACCTCGTAGCTCAATTCCTTCATCCTTAAAATTGAACACACACCCACCCACCCACAGACAGACCATGTCGCGAAAACCACTTTTTTGGATTCAGGGGACCTCAAAACGTGAAGATCCATCAAAATCTCGACATCGAATTTTTGACATGAATCCAATACTTTCTCTCTATATATATATTACATATATACATAGGTAAGAGAAAGTAAAAAATATAATTCCAATTACTGTAAAGGTTTATAAAATAATATTGTTTATCAAACAAAATTCATATAAAGCTGTGACAGAGGTAAGACAAAGTTGCAAGTTATTCTGTGCTTGCCAAAATTTATATTTTGGGAACCATTTCTCCTATCTTTCCTATGAAGTACCATCAAGAGAAAAGTTATTGGACAACCCCCTCACGTCTACCTGAATTTTGAGGTATGTATACAGGGCCGTATAATAATTAGATTAGATTAAATAATTAATAACTAGGCAAAAATAATTGATTTTTGAATTTTAATCAAAATCGTTAGAGCGAAAAAAAAACTGAAAAAGTCCATCAGTAAAGTACTAGTACTCTTTGGCTCATTTTGATTAAAAGCTTATTTTCACGCCTCAGGGGGGTGGATAACTTATATATAAAATGTAAACCTCATAGCTCAATTCCTTCATGCTCAAAATTAAAAACACACACACACAGACAGGCATACCATGTCGCGAAAAACACTTTTTTGAATTCAGGGGATCTCAAAACGTCTCAACATCGAATTTTTAACATGAATTCAATACTTTCTCTTTCTATATATATTCATATATACAGTGCCTGACAAAACTAAAGCAACTGAGTCGGAATGGTCGGGTTTTCATCTTTTAAGCGGTTATTACTCCGTTCGTTTATAATGGATTATAATGATTGAGGGGTCTCTGAATTCTCTGAAGAATTCTTAATAAAATGACGTACTATACATGGTATATTTTTATTTATTTCAAAAATTAGAAACAAAAATCTATAAAAAGAAAAAAATAAGAAGAAAAGCGGATTGACAAAACTAAAGCAACTCAAGTGATTGAATGTTTAAAAAGGGAAAATTTCTTATTATTATTAATTAATTTCTTAATATTTTGTAATAAATCCATTGTAGTCGATGACAGCCTGTCATCTGAGGGGCATTGAAGAAATTAAACTCTTAATACAGTGATAAAAGTACAGTAATCGACAACAATCAACATGGCTCGCACAAAATGTCGCGATTATTTTAAAATCAATATTATTGATGAATTTTTAAGTAGAATATCCCAAAATGATATTACCACAAAATATTCCATTAATAAATTCATTATTTCTCGAATGCCAGCAATTAATCCCAGAGAAGTTGTAAATGACCTCAAATGATCATTTCTCCACAGATGCAGGCCGAAGAGCAAGAGAAGCATGGTCATAGTGCTACGCAACCTGCAGAAAAGCCCTAGATCAGAGAGGAACTTCTGCGGGCTAGGCTAAAGTTTGCCAAGGAGCATTTGAATTGATCTCTGACAAGTTGGAGGACGGTACTTTTCTCTGATGAGTGCAAATTTAATTCCTATTCAGTTCAATTCAAATGCTCCTTGGCAAACTTTAGCCTAGCCCGCAGAAGTTCCTCTCTGATCTAGGGCTTTTCTGCAGGTTACGTAGCACTATGACCATGCTTCTCTTGCTCTTCGGCCTGCATCTGTGGAGAAATGATCATTTGAGGTCATTTACAACTTCTCTGGGATTAATTGCTGGCATTCTTTAACATCCCTTACACTCATAGCGTCAGTTCACGGCGATATTTTTCGAGATCTCTCACCCGCAAGAACTGTTTTCACAGTTCCTTTCTCTTTATATTTTTTTATCCATCGAGAAATAATGAATTTATTAATGGAATATTTTGTGGTAATATCATTTTGGGATATTCTACTTAAAAATTCATCAATAATATTGATTTTAAAATAATCGCGACATTTTGTGCGAGCCATGTTGATTGTTGTCGATTACTGTACTTTTATCACTGTATTAAGAGTTTAATTTCTTCAATGCCCCTCAGATGACAGGCTGTCATCGACTACAATGGATTTATTACAAAATATTAAGAAATTAATTAATAATAATAAGAAATTTTCCCTTTTTAAACATTCAATCACTTGAGTTGCTTTAGTTTTGTCAATCCGCTTTTCTTCTTATTTTTTTCTTTTTATAGATTTTTGTTTCTAATTTTTGAAATAAATAAAAATATACCATGTATAGTACGTCATTTTATTAAGAATTCTTCAGAGAATTCAGAGACCCCTCAATCATTATAATCCATTATAAACGAACGGAGTAATAACCGCTTAAAAGATGAAAACCCGACCATTCCGACTCAGTTGCTTTAGTTTTGTCAGGCACTGTAGGTAAGAGAGAGTAAAAACAGAAGCTTTTACCTTCTAAAATTAATTATGTATTAGTATTTGACTAAAAACGCACACCAACACTAATTAACAAAAAAAAAGGGGTTTCTAATTTCGTTTTTTAAACAAAAAATGGATATAATTGAATTCATGATGATGATGATGATCATTAAAAAAAAAAAAAACCTGAATCCCAGGTGGGAAGGAGCAAGAAAGCAACCCTTCCTCTCTCTCCATTGACACTCCTGGGAACCTCTTTCTGGTCGTCTTTCAAATAAGAAATATGCAAACGACCCCCGGGGTCCCATCTGCTTATTGACAAAACCCTTATGCATAAATTAAATAATAACCCCCCACCCCTCCGCCCTCCTCCGCCCTTCAACTAATTATAATATTTTTTCATTGAAAAAATTCAAACTTAGTAGCAAGGTTATTTAGTTATGCATGACGCTCGCTAATAAAGAAATATTTTTATTATGGAAAAAAAAAAAGGAACCCAACTACTTTGACCAATTAAATATTATAAAAGCCTTTTAACGGATATTTAAAGAAAAGAATATAATTACCATTTTTCTTTAAAGATGAATTTTAAGAAAGTAACCCTTTGCACAGCATTTAAAGGGGGGGGGGGCTTAAAAATTGGAAAAGAAATCAACTCACTGGGTAACTTTGACCAATTAAAATATTTACCTATGAATACACAAAAAAACGTAACATTTTGTTTCTGCTTAAAAAGATCTATTTTAATGTTACTGTAATTTATTAAACATTTAATATGAAATAATTTATACATTTCTAAGTAAATTTAACACAAATTCATATCATTTTAATAAATAATTATAATTTAAATGAAACTAAGACAAAAGTGTCGAAATTTTATCTAGTATATTAAATTTCTAAAATTTTAAATTTAATCTTTTCATTTCAGATTTTCAACTAAACATAACGAGATTATGTTGATTTGTCCCACAAATTGAAAATAATGATGACATTTTTGTATTTGTTTTATTTTAAACTTTAATTATTTATCTTGAATATATGAAGATTTATTTGTAGTGGTGGCTTATTAAAACAATATTTGTTATATTAAGTGGGTATAGGAGACTTCGCAGCCAAGGAATTAAATTAAAAACGCCCTCGGGGCTTGGTGTAGAGGTAAGCGTGCTAACCTTGTATACCAAGAGTCGCGGGTTCAGACCCCAGGTAGTCCGATGATTTTATGTAAGCCATTTGGATACCAAATGGCTTAAATAAGAATGCCTGGACACCAAATAAATATATATTATTAAATAACGGTTATCGTAAAAGTCTTAAATGGCCTAAGTTGCCGAAAAGACCGTGTGAATGTGTGTGTGAGTGTGAATGAGAAAAAAGTGTGAATGTTTAAAAAAAATAAAATAAAATAAAAAATAAAAAACTTTTATTTAATTATTAACCGTCGACGTTTCGGTCGCAAGCCACGAATTTCCTCAGGACGATTAATTGTTAGAATACAGGGTTGACAGTTATTCTAACAACTAGCCGCGCCGCCCGCCTTCGGCGGGCTTCGCATCCAGGCGGGGGCTACGCCCCCTGGACCCCCCAGACGCTGGCTCGGGCGCGCCTGCGGCGGACCCTCGCCTTTCTTAAATATGAGAAACGGGCTGGCAGTCTAGAGGCGGGGGCTACGCCCCCCTGGACCCCCCCATAGCTGGCTCGGGCGCCTGCGGCGGACCCTCGCCTTTTCTTAATTATAAAAAGAAAATTATTATTACTACGTATTCCAATCCAGTGCCTGCTTGAGGATTTGTTTACCTTCATAGAATACACAACTTCAAAGAATACTTGAATATTTCTCTATACATTTCCTATGGGAGAAATCGTAACTTTAAGAATTAATAACTCGAAAATTTATAGGAATTTCGGGACCCGAGTATTTTTCCGGGACTCTCCATAACGTCCTCTATAAGACTGCAAAATTTCGTTTCAAAAATTCCAACGGGAAGTTGGTCAAACAGAGCGTGACAGACGGACAGACAGACGGACAGACAGACAGACAGACGGACACTCCGCAATTATTATATATAGATTAATCGTCCTGAGGAAGGTCGTGGCTTGCGACCGAAACGTCGACGGTTAATTAATTAAATAAAAGTTTTTTATTTTTTATTTTATTTTATTTTATTTTTTTTAAACATTCACACTTTTTTCTCATTCACACTCACACTCACACACTCATTCACACTGTCTTTTCGGCAACTTAGGCCATTTAAGACTTTAGACGATAACCGTTATTTAATAATATATATTTTTTGAGAGGTTAAAAAATTTTTTTAAAAAATTATGGTTTTATATTTCAAAGTATTTTTTTTGGACATCTGGCCGACAAATCTGCGCAAGTTACACTTGTCGAGATGCCGTTTTCAGAGTCAATTCAACTACAAAGATTATATTAAATTAATGATATAATGATTACATATAACTTTTTTCTCATTATATTATCAATCAGGGGCGTATATAGAAATTTTTTTCGGGGGGGGCTCGAACTCAAAAATTTTTCTGCGGAAAATTTTTTTTTTAAGAAACTAAATTTTTTTTTTCACACGAAATTTTTTGCGGAACATTTTTTCTTTTGCAGAATCTAAGTTTTCCACCCTGCGGAAAAATTTGTTGCGCTGATGTCTGTATATCCCTATATATGTATATGTGTTTGGGAAATTTCCGGGGGGGGGGCCCGGCCCCCCTCGGCCCCCCCCCCTTATATGCGCCCCT